>JAQQSU010009231.1:0-12747 GCA_028627135.1 Pseudochirops cupreus
ATAACAACAACAACAATAATAATATAATATGATATTATATAATGTGTACTATAATAGTATATAACAACAACAACAATAATAATAACTTGAATAACTGGAAGAGAGGGCATTGTAAGAGAAAAAGAAAATGGAATGGTCATGGGATAAGAGTATGTGATAACATATAAATGCCCCTCTGCTACTTTAATGCTAACCTCTTGATGTTAGGAGAAAACAATGAAGGTCCCACCACATTGGGCAGACACTCCCCATTCCCTCCTGACACATTGTCCCCTCCTCACTTCTCCCAGAAATAATAATTTATTAAGAACCGGTGATGTACAATTTACATAATAGTTGAACAGATACAGACCAGTCACTAACTCTCTAAGAACTTAAAGTGTTCCTCTGCCTGCCCTGTTCCTGACATTCTCCCTACTATAAAACCATGTCCCCTTACTGCTAGTGCATTCTGGAACTTTCCCTCCATCCAGAACTTTCCTTAGCAAGCTCAGCTCCCCTTCTCCCATTGGTGAATTCCTGCTGGACCCTCCACTTTGTGGAGAGCCCAGACCAACCTGCTTTCGTTCCTCTCCCAGCCCTTTTCTTATTTGTTCTAGACTTCAAGTCCATGTCTTGTTGCCAGGGACCGTCCACCACCTTGTGTCTCTCAACCCTTTTCAAGTCAGTTTTGTGTATTTTCTTCCTTCATTAGAAGGGCTTAGCCCTGTGTGGAGCCCACAGTAAGTACTTAATAAATGTTTAATAAAGAACATTATTTATATTCATCCAACTAAAGAGAACAAAACATACCTAAACTTATTTTGTAAATGAACAATTCATCGTGACTTAAAATAATTGCTTCCTTTTTTTCTAAAAAGAATTCGCTTGCTAGGTCAGCCAATAAACATTTATTCAGTGCCTACTGCATTCGAGGCACTGAGATGAGCACTAGCGATACAAAGAAAGAAAAGACAGTCAGTAGTCTTGAGGAACTTACAATCCGATAGGGGAAAACAACACGCAAAAAAATTCGTACAAGCAAACAATACACAGGAATCCAAAATAAGTTAGTACCACATTTTAGCAGGGAAATTGAAAGCCTGAATATATCCAGAAAAAAAGTGTTCAGGATGAGAAACAATTAAAACCTATTATATGAAAATCAGTTGAAGGATCCTAATACATTTAGTCCGAAGAAAGTAAGAATTGAGGGGAGATAATTGTGTTGTGATTCTTTGTGACCCCATTTTGGATTTTCTTGGTAAAGATTTTGGAGTGATTTGCCATTTCTTTCTCCAGTTTATTGTATAAATGAGGAAACTAAAACAAGTTGGGTGAAATGACTTGCCCAGGATCATATAACTAGTATGCGTCCGATGCCGGATTTGAACTGAGGAAGATGAGTCCTCCTGACTCCGGGACCAGCGCCCTCTCCACCGCACCACCTAGCTGCCATAAGGTGAGAGAATACTTGTCTTTAAATATTTCCAGAGAAAGATCAGGAAAGAGGAAATAGTCTGACTCTGTCCTCAGAAGAAAGAGTGGGGACCAACAGAATGGAAGTTACAGGGAGGTAGATTTCTGTTCAATATAAGAAATGACTTTCTAACCAATTAGAGCTTTTCAAAAATGAAATGAAGAGGTTGGGAGCTCCCCACAGTCCTGGAGGTATTTAAGTTGAAGTTGTATTTTATTTAATTCTGTCCAATAAACACAAAGTCACTCTGGGGCACAATCTACAATGATAGTTGCTAAGCAAAACACTGGCCCTTAGAGGTCTCTGTCCTTGAGGTGTTATCATCTATTATGAAAGTGTGGCATCTGTACAAATATATTTGTTTTGACACAGTGAAACTATGCTATTAAGTTTTGTTTCCCTAGTGCAGATTGCCTTCTCATCCTGAATGATACTTGTAGTTTCTTTCAGACACCAGGCATTCTGGGAAAGGGGGACCAGCTGTATCCCAGAGGCTGCAGAGGCATGCAGCTGCTTATGATTTCTCAGGTCTATTTAAGGGTATCAGGAAATAGCCTTAGGGCTGGTATTGGTTGTTGGTGGTTAGAAGCTGGCTGGCCTGTGGGGAAGGAAGGAAGGAGTGTGGACTGAAAGCTGGCATTTGTGGTTAGAGGGACTTGAGTCAATGTGTGGAGAGAGAGAACAGATGTGTAAGTGAGAATTGGTTTGGTATAAGTGGTGGAGGATTGACTGAAAGAGCTTAGAGAGAAGAGAGGATGTGTGATTCAGTGGTTGTACACGTGATCCAGGAAACCAATCTCAGAGTACACAATTGAATTAATTACTGATCTCAGGGAGAAAATATATGCGTAAAGGGCGAGTCAGGGAGGTGGTGACCTGGCTACTATTGTTCCTCTTTCCCCATGCAGCATATACCATGAAGATATGAGCAATGATGAAGCTGTGAGGCTAGACCCTACAGTGTGTCTGAGCATAGTCAGATGGTCATAGGATCATGGACTGAAAGCTGGAAGGGACTTTAGAGCCCAAACAGTCCAACTCCTTCATTTTTCAAATGAGCAAACTGAGGCTGGGCCTCACCCAAGATCACACTTGTAACAAATCATAGGCCAGGATTAAGATTCAGGTCCTTTGACTCCAAATTCTGTGGTTTCCCTATTATACTATATGTATATTTCTTTTAAAAATTTTCTTTCTTTCAATTAACAACCATTAATTTTTTTCTCCCTAACAACCATCTCACAAGGAAAAAACAAACAAACAGAAAAACAAAAGCCTTCTAACAAATATACATTGTCAAACAAAACAAAAATGTAGGAATCCACATTGACCATGTCCAAAAATGTATGTATCATTCTGTATTTTAAATCTACCATCTCTTGGTCAGAAGGTAGAGAGCAGAACTGAATTATGATTGCTCATTATGTCAGAGTCATTATGTCTTTCAAAGCTGATTGTTATTACTGTGAACAGCCAGGTGGCACAGTGCTTGGAGAATTGAGCTGGGAACCAGGAAGACTCATTTTCCTAATTTCAAATCCATCCTCAGACACTTACTAGTTGTGTTACCCTGGGCAAGTCACTTAACCTTGTTTGCCTCATTTTCCTCATCTGTAAAATGAGCTGGAGAAGGAAATGGCAAACCTATCTAGTATCTTTGCCAAGAAAAACCCATAGGGGGTCATGAAGAGTCGGACATGACTAAACAACAAAAATCATTACAATATTGTTACGGTTTTGCTCTCTTCACTCCGTATCAGTTCATACATACCTTCCCATGTAGGGTGTCTCAGCTGGGGAAAACTCATAATACACAGTAAGAAATGAAAAGCCATTAACTTAAACTCTGTGAAAGGTAGAAGCCTCATTCATGGTGACCTGTTAAAAAATGATAACTTAGATATTAAATCGTAACCCAAATACTGAGTCATAACTTAGATGCTGTGACTGGTACATAACCAGTACCCAACCTTGAGTGCCTGGGCACTTACCCAACAGCACTAGGTAAACAACTGGATGTCTGGGCACTGCATTCAATGATAAGTATAAACTAAAATATTAGCCAAAATGTTAACTAAGCAGCAAAACCCAAAATGCCCACCAATCCTCATTGAAGCTCTCTATGACTCCTCCTTCCCTTTGTCTGATTTCTACCATGGGGATCCAGTCTGTGGTCTGGTTGCCACCCCAGACTGGTGACTGTCAACCTCTTGGCAGGGATCCATCATACTGCCCCAATGTAAGTACCCAATTGATTAAACTACTACCTATAATCATTCAGAAGCTCCTTGGCCTTTTCCTTTGGTATCAAAATTATCCCACTCTTTTGGGAGATACAGAGTTACCCAGGTAGGGGAATTCCAGACCTTGAAGCAGGTTTCTCTGAAACTGTCCTTTTCATCATGCCTTTTGGCAAGATAGTATTCCATTCTATTCATATACCATAATTTGGTATTCCTTAATTGATGGACACCCTCTTATTTTCCAGTTCTTTGTTACCACAAAAAGAGGTGCTATAAATATATATTTTTTCACTTATGAGTCCTTTTCTGTTCTTCATTTTTTTTGAGAGTATATATAGTCTTAGTAGTATTGCTAGGTCAAAGGGTATATACAGTTTAATGGCTTTTGAGGATAATTCCAAATTTCTTCGCAGAATGGCTGGATCATTTCTACTTCTATTGACGTGTTCATATTCTGAGTTTCTCTTAGATTCTTTTGGGAATGTAGTGCTCAGGGGAGTGAGAGTGACCCAAAACAAGGGATGTGATGTCTTTCCAACAATAATGAACTTCATGTTATACTTCCGGTGTGGATTCCAGTACAACATACTCAGATAACTATAATAATGGATTAACTAAGTGAGTAGCTCCTCTAAGTGCATATCATAATCTGGGTAATATGCATTCTTTATTCACTTGCTTTTTTCATGTGTGTATACTGGGTTTTCTTTGAATGGTCATGGACCTTGTTGAAGTGACATTGTAGCATTCTGAGACTCCATATAACTAACATGACAGCATCTGCAAATTAAATGAATTTTCTGGATAAGGCAGTTCTGGGCTATTTGGGCCTTATGTAGCCATTGCTTCATGTTATTTCAATTCAATTCTTCAGTCATCAAAAAAATATATGGCTTTGGAGTCAGAAGACATGAGTTTAATACCTACGTCTACTCCTCAGAAGCTATGTGACCTTATGCAAGTCACGTAATTCCTCTGGGCCTTGGTTTCCCCATCTGTAAAATGAGAGTGTTGGCCTAGATGACCTCTATAAGCTTCCTTCTGACCCTTGATCCTAAAGGTCTATGAAATGATGTTTCTTGAAGCTAACTCTTTTAGTTGTTTTTCTTTGTGGAACACGTGGATTATCATTATCTGCAACTTTCTTATATTTTCTGGTTTCAGTTATAATGAAGATGCCAATGCTGAAGAGGTTGAGTTCTTTCAGTATTGTAACAACTCTGTAGTTGAATAATAATCTCAAATTAAGACCATCAACATCTGGAGAAGAGAAAATGCACCTTCCTTCCTTCTTTGTTAGAGATGAGATGTGACACGTCGCACATGCTGTCAGCCACAGTGACATGTTGCGTTTGATTGAGCTGCCTTTTCCCTGTTTTCTTTTTTTTTTAATGCTTCATAAAATAGCACACTGCAGAGGAGAGGGAGCAGGGACATATTTGGAAATGAGTGGCTAGGTGGCCTAGTGGACAGAGTGCCCAGTCTGGTGTCAGGAAGACCTGAGTTCAAATCTAGCCTCAGCCACTTATTAACTGTGTCCCTGGGCAAGTCACTTAAGCTATGTTTGCTTCAATTTCCTGAACTGTAAAATGGGGATAATAATAGCACCCACCTCTCAGGGTTGTTGTGAGAATCAAAAGAAATGGTATTTGCAAAGCATTAAGCATAATGTCTGGCCCATAGTAAGTGCTATATAAATGTTCATTATTATTGATGTAAAAACAATGGAAATCAATAATAAAAAAGACTATTGACATGTAAATGAATGTTTCTAGATGATCTAAAAACATGTTAGCCCTCTCAGTCTATTTCTCTGCCATTTTTTCCAGAAATGAGGATCATTCTTTATTTTCATATTTTCTCCTGTTTCCCGTGACCAAAGTGCCATCACCTCATTTCCAGCCTCCTGGCAGTGACCCTCCGCATATTTATCAAAGCAGGACCTCACACACCACAGCTTTTCACCCAAACTGTAGTTAAAGTATTCCAGTTTATGCCCCTCAGGAATAGTCTTTGAAGTTCTGGGATCCCATCTACAGAGGCAAATAACTTTAATATGAAATATTATATGATTAGTGCACAAAACATGCACAAACAAAATGTGACATGAAATTGAGACAGCTCGGTGGTATAGTAGTTAGAGTGCTAGTCCTGGAGTCCTGGAGACCTGAGTTCAAATCCTGCCATAAACACTTACTGACTGCATGACCAAGACCAAGTCTCAGTTCTGTCATTCACAAAATGGAGATAATAATAGCATCTTTCTTACAGGGTTGTGAGAATCAAATAAAAAAATATATGTAAAGTGCTTTGTAAACTTTAAAGGGCTATATAAATGCTATCACTTGTTATTCAAGTGGGAAAAGTCACTATCAATAGAAGAAAGTCAAGTAAGGCTTCCTGGAGGAGGTAAAATTTGACTTAAGTTTTAAAAGATGTACAACAATTTAAAAGGAGGCATGGATGAAAGACTTCTGGGCACAAGAAGAATGAAACAGTGGAATGAGCATTGAGCCCATCTAGAATCAGGGAATCTGGGTTTAAATCCTTCCTCTGATGCTTGCTGCCTGTATGACCTTGAGCAAATTACTTAACCACCCTATGTCTCAGTTTCTTCCTTTGCAACATGAGGAAGTTAGATCAGAAGGTCTCTGGGGTCTTCTTCAGTTCCAGATCTATGATCGTATGATTGGTTATCCTCTTCTGGAAACTATATCATCAATGTTCTTCTTAAAATGTGGATAGATGTGACCTGAACAGGGCAAAGTACAGTGGTGCCATCACCTCCTTGTCCTTGAACATTGTCTCCCTCTTAAGGCAGCCCAAGATTATATTAGCTGCCTTGACTGGAATATCACATTGGCATATGCATATTTTATTCCACTAAAATTTACAGACCCCCTTTCAACTAAAGTGTTGTGTTTAGTTACACTTTCCATATCTTGTACTTGTGATGGTGAATTTTCTGAAGTTCGATGTGACTTTCTCTCTATTCAATTCTTCTTAAGATTCCCCCAGATTCCAACCTGCTCAAGCCTGTTAGGATCCTTTTGGATCCTGAATATCTTTCAAAGTTTTCAACATCTGTCCTGGTTTCGTGACATCTAGAAGTCATTAATAGGCATTCCATCCATGTCTTTATCAAGATGATAAATAGAAGAGATCCAGGCCCAGAGCCCTGTGGTACCCCACTGGAGACCTCCTTCCAATTTGACATACAACAGACTATTAATGACTACTCTTTGGATCTGGACATATATTGCCTACATTTCTCCATTTTTCCTTGGGAATGGAGGGGAAGGGAAAGGGGAAAAGGAATAAGCCTTTATACAGCACCTATTATGTACCAGGCATTGTGCTAATGGCTTTTTACATATATTATTTCATTTAGTAATAATAATAATAGCTAACATTTATATAGAATTTGCTATGTGCTAAGCCTTTTACAATTATTATCTCATTTGATCCTCACCTGAGAAGTAGTCCTATCCCTTCTTTGACCTTTGTCTTTCCCCTACTATAGTTTAATATTCTTCAGCCTTTTTTTTTTTTAATCCGTAGCTTTCCTCTAGTCTCAGTCCATTCTAAACTTGAACATTTTGGATACTCTTCTTTCGGGACTGTACTATGTTTTTGTATCCATCCTATCACGTGCCCTTGTTTCTATATTATGTATGTGTCTTTTAAGAATTTAAGTTCTCATTCTATGCTGTGAGGGAGAGATTATTATTATCCCCATTTTAAGCTGAGGAAACAGACAGAGGTTAAATGACCTATTCAGTCACACAACTAGTGAGTACTTGAGGCTGAATTTGAACTCAGGTCTTCTTGACTCTAGGTCCAGTGTTCTTTCTTTCTTTTTTTTTGGAGGGGGGAAGGCAGGGCAATTGGGGTTAAGTGACTTGCCCAAGGTCACATGGCTAGTTTCCAGTGTTCTTTCTATGGTACCACCCAATTGACTCTATAGGAGCATGAGAGACTTTATCAAATATTTTGCTAAAATCCAGGTAAACTATATCTACGATAATCCTCTGAATGCTACTAACACTGTCCAAACTGGAAATAAATTCAGCATGATCTGATTTGTTCTAGATGAAGTGATTCTGACTCTGTGATCACTCTCCCTTTTCTAGATCTTCACAAAGCAACCATTTGCTATGTCTGGGAACTTATCTGGGAATCAATTTGAAGAAGTCGATAGTTTGCAGAATCCATTCTCTTCTGTTTTTCAATCATCAAGACATTTCCCCTTCTAAAATTCTTCTGCACTTTTCCCATTACTCCGTGTTTTTCAAAGACTCCTGACAATAGCTCATTCATCACATCTTCCAGGTCTTTCAGTCCTAAGGTACATAGTGACTTGAATTTATTGAGGGAAGCTAGGTACTCTCTTACTGTCTTCCTTATTATCCTGGATATTGACACTCTCTTAGCCATTTTTGTTCTGTCTTTTCCAATCCAAAGATCGTTCATCTTGGCAGAGAAAATAGAAACAAGATAAGTGTTGAGGAGTTCAGTCTTCTCTCCACCATTGCTTATCAGTCTCCCACCCAAAATGAGCAGCAGTCTTATCCCTTCTTTGATTTTTGTCTTTCCCCTACTATAGTTTAACATATTTCAATCCTTTTTTTAATCTGTAGCTTTCCTCCAGTTTCAGCCCATTCAAAACTTAAACATTTTGAATATGCTTCTTATGGGACTGTACTATGCTTTTGTATTAATCCCATCACTTGCCCTTTTTTCTATTTGTATTATTGAACGTACATTATTGTACGTTCAATAGAAATGTATTATTTCTATTATTTATGTGTCTTTTAAGAATTTAAGTTGATGGGTGATTTCCTTTATATCCACACTGGCTTCTTTAGGTAACTGTCTCTTTTCTTCTGTAACAGATTTCTTTCTCTTCATGTCTTCGGAACTATTTTTGAGAGTTTCCCATCCCTCCTGAGCTTACTTCTACAGAATTTTATTCTTTCTCTTATTCTGTCTCTGACTCATTTAAAATCTACCTTCCTAAAATCAGTGACAGATATCTGATTATTTCTGGCTTTTCTCTCCTTCATCACAAATTCTTAAATGGAGTGATTATTCCCTCTCAAGGTTTCTATCTTTTCCAATAAATGTTTAACAATAGTCTTTCTGAAAAAAAAAAGCAGGGCTCATTTAAAAGTTTATTATGCATTATTAACATTTTCTCCATCACTTTCTTATATCTAGATAACCAGCAATGCAATAAATTAAGATCTAATTTGTAGTTTGCTGATTTCTGAGGTGTAAATATTCACACTAAAAATTTAACAATTTCCTTTCTCACAAGGCCACAGTAGGAGCTGGCTGCTGCACACCCTGGATTTCCACCTAAGAAACCACTTCCTATTTGTCTGTGAGCATCTGATCCAGATCAGAATTTCCCCTTTGTTGGTTCTTCCACTTTTTGAAGGATGGAATTATCATTAAGCCAAGTAAAGAAATTATCAGTTGCATAACTGAAGCCCCCTAATCTCCACCACATCATGCAGCTGCACCAGGCTTGTCTGGTTCTGAGACATTCCTCTTCCTGTCCACGTCGTCTGTAGCATAAATCGGTAACAATATTGTTTCTGTTTCTGCCTCCATTGATCTTTACCAGTGTTTTCCACAGTGCTTTCTCTCTACCCTGCTGTCGTCCCCTTTCTCCCACCACCAATAGAAACTCTCTCCTAAAACTACCGCATGTTCATTGTGCGTTTGTGTGTGTGTGTGTGTGTGTGTGCACGTGCGTGTATTTGTGGCCGTATTTTCTCTGCCATTGGAATATAAGCTTCTTGAAGGCAGCCACAGTTTCTCATTTGAATTTGTATTCCATCCAATAAACATTTATTGAGAACCTACTACGTTCTAGGTCTTGTGCTAAGCACGGGGGATACAATTCATGAAAAAGACAGTCCCTGCTCTCAAGGAACTTATAATCTAATGCAGGAAGACAACATACAAAAGGAGATGGAAAAGGTGTGGGAGGGAGGTGGAATGGGACTCCGGGGTATGTGAAATGGGGGCATCTTGTTCTGAGGAGTTGAAACCAGGTAGGGCAGCAGCTGCAAAGCCATTAAAACTTACATTTTGACTCACATTTAGATTCTCACCCAAAGAGGGAGAGTGGTAAAGTACTTTTAAAAAAAAAATACTTCTCTAAATGATTATTATCAATTATTGTAATAACATAATATTAATTGTTCTGATTAATTCTTATATTATTTATCCTTATTATTGTTCTGCTTTAGTTCTCTTTTTTTTTGAGGGGAGGGCAATTGGGGTTAAGTGACTTGCCCAAGGTCACACAACTAGTGAGTATTAAGCGTCTGAGGCCAGATTTGAACTCAGGTCCTCCTGACTTCAGGGCCGGTGCTCTATTCACTGTGCCACCTAGCCGCCCCTAAAGTACTTAATATACCATATTTCACTGCATAATTGTTGCCACCACATAATCATTGCACCCTGTTTTTTCAGTCCAAAAATTGGTTTATAATTTTCATTGTGTAATTGTTGCATGGTGTAATACAGTTCATCATGCTGTTTAAAAGGTAAACAGAGCAGCAATGTACTCATCAGTAGCATATGGATATGCATTTATCTCTCACACATTGGGATCCACGAGTCTAGAATTCTCAGCACACACGCCTTGTTAGTATTCGATTTTAATGTATATTCATGAGTATTCCATGTATCCTAATCTTGCATCAAAGCCAGTGTCATAATAAATAATTTTTAAGTAATACCAGTACCACTTTAAAAAAATTTCACATAATGGTCACACCCTATTTTTTGCAAAAATGGCATAAAATCTGCAACGATTATGTGGTGAAATATGGTATGTACAATATGAATCAAGTATGGGACAGGTATTTATTTCATAAGCACAAAAGTAATACTTAAGGTAAAAGGGTCTCACAAATGCACATTAATAAAAACTTAAACAAACAGCAGTATTATATTCTCCCAGGAGGTTGAGGCTTAAACATTAGTATATGAAACAGTTTGGGAGAAAGCTGAATAAGCATTATTGCACTTCACCTTGACTGTACTGAGAGCCCATTTTTTTTAACCTCAAAGTCCATGTATTCTGGCTAGCCACAGAAGGGTTTGGGCTTCTTCCTCTGCTAGTGGTATCCTCTTCCAAGCAGCAACTCCCCTTGCTAATCATCTCTGACCCAGGGCTAGACAGGGGTCTGGAGGACAGTAAATAAGGGCACTTCTAACTTTCACAGTCTATGATTACATAATTTTAGGGTAAGATCAGGGAGTGTATATATTAGCCCATCAAGACTGGGGATCCATATAGCACTGTGATGGGAGCAAAAGATAGAAGAGTAATGGAAAAACTTCTGGATTTGGAGCTAGAAGATATGGGTTCTAAGCCTGGCTCTGCTACATTCTACCTGTGTGAATATGAATAAGTCACTTAAACCTTTCAGGGAACCCATTTTTTCATTTATAAAGTGAACCAGATTACCTCTAAGGTTCTTTCTGGATCAAAATACGTGATCTTATAGGGGAAAAAGTTCAAGCTTTTAAAAATAGTATGAGCTAGCTTTTACCCTGTGTCCCATTGATCTCTGGTCCCTATAAAATAATGACAATTGTCATGAACTACTTGGGATCATTGTCATTGATTTGGGTGACTCTAATGGAGGAATTTCATGCAAGAACTTTTAAAACAGAGCTTTTGAGTAACTCTGGGGATTTCCGTAAAGGTTTGTGATGGTAGCCACATTCAGGGTTTTCTAAATCATCAAGCAATTACTCTATTCTATTATGGAATTTTTTCCAGCCAACTGTGTTACATCCTAGATTAACTAGAGAAAGTTTCATAAGGTATTTAGAAGAGATAGAAATTGATTTGCTAGTTTTTTGGACAGACTAATCTCCCAACCTTGGAAGCTCTCACTGAAGTGGTGATTGAACTCATAACTGGCTTACTGCATGAAGAAGATCTGTGTGGCAAAAGTTTAGTGGACGGAAGTCTGAGAAGGGTCATGTAGGGAACTTAGTGTCTCTATTTGTTTTATTAATGTATTTTTGCCTAATGGGAAGATCTTTCCTATTCATCAATAGGTCCATGTGACCTGCTTGAGTCACATGAAAGTCTAAGTTACATGAATCTGTGGTGGGAGGAACATACTGAAGGGGTAGAGTGGGAAGGGTGAAGTGGAGCTCAGATGAAGTTGGTGAGAGTAGAGCTGAGGAAGAGAGAGGAAGCAGGCAGCAAGCTATGGGTGTTCATTCGTGGGAAGGCCCTAGCAGGGGTAAAGCTTGGGGATGGTGGTGCCTCCTGTACTGTTATTGTGTATAGATTTCTTTTTTTACTATGATGAATTTGGCTTTCTGGTGTTTGAATAAATGTTTTGGTTCTGTCTTACATGTGGAGAGTCTGTTATATTTTGCAATTCAGAATTGTGCTGGTATATTCATAGCTGCCATAGGCACTGTGAATATCACATTGGCACTACATTCTCCTTTAGGGATTTCTAGTTTACAACATGAACTTCTTTGTCTTTGTGTCCCTGGTGCCTACCACAGTGACTTTCACTATAAGATCAGATTATAATTTCACTGGTATAGAGAATTCCAGATTCCCTTTACCAATACAGTTCAGCAACTAGTCTGTCATTTGGTTTTAGAAAGCTGCTTGGAGGCATTGAGAGGTTAAATGATTTATCTAGGGTCACAGAGTCAGTAAGTGTCAGTGGGGGGATGAGAGGCCAAATTTTCTGACTCCTAGCATGGCTCTCTATTCGCCACCCCATGTTGCCTCTGCCTTTCACATAGTAGTTGTATGGTACATAGTAGGATTAGTCTCCAAGATAAAAGTCTCCTGAAGTGTTGAATTCTCAGGTTCCTGGATTGTTTCTAATAGGGAGCCACAACTCACAGCATAATTTCCTCAGGGAATGAATGAACAGCTGGAATTCCAGCTTCAGCTAGCAGCAGCATGTTTTTCCCAGGCTAATGGCAAGTAGAGCACTTTAAATAAGACATTAAATAATTCTTGCATTATTATATGCC
>JAQQSU010009232.1:0-12747 GCA_028627135.1 Pseudochirops cupreus
TGTATATACATAATGTAGATGCCTATTATACATAGTATACATCCTCATATCATAGCTAATATAGTACTCTAAGGAATGCAAAATACTTTACATACATTAGTTCATTCAACATCTATGACAGTCCTTTGATAAAGGTATAAAAATTATTGTCTTCTCTATTTTGTAGATCAAAATTGCCAAACACATGGTCCACTGACATGAACCAGATTAAAATACACTTGAGAAATAGTTAACTAAATAATTAACAATACCATAGGGCATAAATAATGTTAATGTGTGATTTTTCTAATTCAATATGCTGACTGAGGGGATCCTTATGTAGGGTTTAATAGTTCTGTTTTCATTTGAGTTTGACATCGTTGTTGTAGATGCTGAAAACTGAGATATTGACTTTTGCATACTCACACAGTTCATAAATTTGAAAAACAGAAGATAAATTCAGATCTTCCTGATTCTAAGACCAGCTTTCTACTGATTACATCATGCAGCCTTTCAAGTCTAAATCATCTAACCAGGTATAATCATAAAGTACAATCATATTAACAAAAAATCAATAAATTGAGCATTTACACAATTGCATAACAAAATGTAAACATCTTGTCAGGAATTTATTTCCTCTAAACCAAAATATGCCAGTTATGACAAAAAAGGATTATTTTCCTTTGAAGTAAATGTATCACTTATTAAAAATTTGAAATAGAATTAACTTCATATCATTCATTTCAAAGGTGTTTACTCCAAAAATTGTATTGAATAAAGAATTTCATTTTTATTCACCTTCCCAGAGATAAGAACATAACTATATAATTACTTTATTTCATGAACCAGAATTTTGCTGTGGTATTGTTTTTTGTCCTTTCTTCTAGAAGAGAATCTAGAAAAGTGATGTCTTTACTTTCAGGTAAATATCATTTAAGTGAAAGTAGACTATGCAAAGTCACCAGTCTCACTCTCTTCTCAGGAGCCATCTGCGTCAAGTGGCAGGGTATGGATTGGGATGACTAGAGATGGCCTTGGACACAGTGGGAAATTTAGCTTTTTTAAGCAAAAGTCTTTCCCAGGTGTCAGTTTGACTGAGCCAATGCACATGCAGTGATTAAGGCTAGGTAAGAAATGAGGCAAAGAAAGGAGTCTTTTATCTAGTAAAAAAAAAAAATCAAGTAGGGAAGGGAACACCCTCAGGATTTCTGCCCAAAATAGAAACAGTTGCTATTTACACTCACTCTGAGCCATGATGGCCCAAACGGTGACCTTCCTTTCCTCATCTTCCTTCCCTCCCTTCTTCCCCTCTGTCCACATAGGGGATCATACCCTTAATTTTGGGAAATCCACCCAAAGAAATATAATAAAGGACAAACAACAACATGATCAAATTAAGCTAAATAATAATAGCTTTAATATTTCCATACGTTGTAAAGTTGGCAAAAATGTTTTTCTTTTTTTTACCTTTTTTTAGGGTGCGGGAGGGCAATTGGGGTTAAGTGACTTGCCCAAGGTCACATGGCTAGTTTTTTATGTTAAGTGCATGAGGTTGGATTTGAAATCAGGTCCTGACTCCAGGGCCGGTGCTCTATTCACTGTGCCACCTACCTACCCCTACATGTTTTTCTTTTAAAAACTTATTTTTTTCTCACAGAATCCCATGAGGTAGACATTATTATCCACAATTCTTTGATAAAGGAATTGAGACTGAGTGATTAATTCACAAATGGTCATAGAGTTAATATATGTCTAAATGATATTTGAAAACATATCTTCCTGCCCATAAATGAATCTATCTACTATACTACTTTTAACATAGTTCTGATCTTTCCCACTTTAACTCCCAACCCAACTTGAGCTAGGATTTTTCCACGACTCCTGAAATTTAATGGGTGGATGCAAAGTAGATGTGCTCTAATCATTATCCTGACCCACCTCCCTGACACACGTTTGTCTCAATTTGTTCTGCTTATATAATGATTATGTATTTTTTCTTATTATGAATTCCAAAGTTGATTTTGAAGGCACGTTAGAGGGCATATTTTGTGTTGCATATTGAATATAAAGCTTACTCTAGATGCCGACATTGCTTTTTGTGGTTCTATGTGATACCACCTGAAGAACACATCTGACATTCCAAGAATCATAAAGAACACATCTTGAGAGAGAAGATAGTCATTATTGTGTAATGAAAAAGAGAGATGAATTTGGATTCTGATGATCCGGATTTGATTCTTTGCTCTGCTACTTTCAACCACTGTGACCACAGATAAACTATTTGACACGTCTGTGTTTAGTTTCTTTCTCTTTCAAATGAGAAGACTGCATTGAATATTCTTTAAGGGCTCTTTCATTTCTATATCTACAGAACTATGAAGGTAGCCAAAGGAAGATGCACCGTGTCTACTGGCAGACAGAGAATTGTTGATACGATTTAGGAAGGGGAGCTTCCTCCATGATTAATAGATCAATAGAGAGCATCAGTGTTTACTCCATAGACAGAAGAACTGAATGGAATCAAATATGGGATCTGCAGAATGGTTTGGGAGAGGATAGGAAGATCTAGGAAACAGCTGAAGCAGAAAAAGGGGAATTTGATAGAGATATATCTACATACATTGTAGGTAGGAGTAAAGAAGAAGAGATGATAAAATTGGTGTGTGTGTGTGTGTGTGTGTGTGTGTGTGTGTGTGTGTGTGTGTGTGTGTGTAGAAAGAGAGGTTGAACTATAGCTTAGGTTGAAAGTTAGGTAGCATAATAGAGTCCATCAGTCATAGTTCTGGCATATCTGAGTAACATCTCATAAAGCCTTAGGACCACTTCACTGGTTGTCTTGGTAGAAGTCACAACTGCATATAATACCATTAATTGCAGAGAGATAATCAAATACATATATACCTAAATAAAAACTATGTTGGAGGAAATGGTAAAATTATAGTGATTTTATAGGAGACTTTCCATCTATTCTGGATGTGACAAATTTCCTGAGATGATGTTAATAGGAGAATAAAAGGCAATGGAAACATATCAAGGAAGAAGTGATTTTCATGACTACAATATTGTGGTATGCCTTAATTTTCCAAGTTCTTTGGAACATCACTATGCCACTGTAACAGAAGTTACTCATGCATATTCAGGATAAACTAAATTTATGAATATTGTTTATTGACTATAGCTTTTGTTCTGTTTTGGACAAAATATATTCAAGTAAAAATGGTGATTTTATTTAAAAAATGAGAATGCCAGTAAGAATTTAATAACTCATTTGGTAGTTTATGTGAAGTATGGTGTTATTTCTGTCATTCTGCAAGCTGTTAGATAATATTTTCAAAATAAAAAAAAATTCAGGTTTTGCAGTAGATAACTCAATTCTAAAGTAGATTTTATGAAGAAAAAGTAAGGCATTGTGCTGTTAGAATAGAACTTTTTAATGAGGTCTTTTCATCTTATTTTGGTTTTATAGTTATTGAAAGCATTGGTTTTATGGGAGTTTCAAAATTATTATTCCTGCTGCTACATTATAAATAGAAATTGCGTTAGTCTGAGTCACTGAGCTAGCTTTGTTAAATTAGTTAATTGTGATCTAATATGCAAAGCTTGAATTTCAAAATAATTATGATTTGCATATATATGATACAAATGTGTATGCTAAATAATTTGCACTAGCAAAAGAGAAAAGCCATTTTTATGTATCAAGTATATGAAATTTATTTTAACATGCCAAGTAATTGAACTACATGCATGACATTTTACCTATGGACCATGGAACTTCCACATAATTTCTGTACTTTGGCCTTAGGAATGAGCACATAA
Source organism: Pseudochirops cupreus (assembly GCA_028627135.1). Lineage (NCBI taxonomy): Eukaryota > Metazoa > Chordata > Mammalia > Diprotodontia > Pseudocheiridae > Pseudochirops > Pseudochirops cupreus. Next base: position 3,796 of record JAQQSU010009232.1, read on the forward strand.
CCCTCATATTTGAACTTCATGTTTTAGTAAGCATGACATTTCCAGGTCAGGAAGAAATGGGCCCAAGTGTGTCCTCTGATGCATACTGGTTATTTGATCCTGGGAACATTTCTTTACTTTTCATTGCCTGAAGTTAGTATTTAATACTATAAGATGCATGAAAATTGTTGAAGTGCATCAGTAAGGGTTTACTCTCTGGAAACCAGGCCCCACTTTCCAGAAAAAAATAAAAATTTGAATCAAAAACTGGGAAATTCTCCCAAGACTGAAAGGTTTAAAATGTTGTTTGTTTTTTTTTTTTTCAATTCACATTCATATCTCCTCCAGATAAGTTTTTGTTTTGCAGCAATGCCTATAGAATCTCCCTGAAGGATTTTGTCTAAAGTTGTTAAAGACCAAAGGGTCGTGTTTAAATTAAAGAGAAGATTAAAAAAAAAATTTCACTGTAGAAGTATTGGGCCCAATTATTCAAAGGTTCTTTTTTTAAGGGTAGGGAGGAGGAGTAACTACAGATTATTCTTATAGTAACATATAATGAGAGGAATATGGCAGCTACATTTTACCTCCTCAATTTTTATAAGTAAAATATTTCACACATGCGTGGTGAAAAGAAGTTTCAAGTTAAAATGGCGATTTTGAAACACAGAAATATAAATTTTCCAAATTTAGTTAGAAAATATTTATTAGGCATAGAACTCTAGACTAGAACTGTATCTATGTTACACTATTGTTCCAAAACATTTTGAATTCAGAAGATATGGTTGGATTTGTTCCACAGTAATTTGTAATAACTAAAATGATCAGTTCCTCAAATATTAAAATAATCAAATGTAAGTGTTGTCTCATCAATTCAGAGTTTTTTCCAGTGATAGAAATTGCCACCTATTCATGCCTGTCTATTTTGTTTGGTTCTACTTGTACTTTCAAAAGATCACCACAGGGAATCCATCTGATGTGCTAGAGGACTTCCTTACTCTCTTCAAACATCATGAGTAAAACAGTCTAGCTGTGCACCTGTCATGTCTCACTGTTTTCATAATCACCCTATCTTTTCTTTCATTCGTATAATTTTGGATGATGTCATTTACTCCAGTTCTTTGGAGTTCCTCATTAGTTATATACTATGGTCTGTTCATATCCATCTTGGATCTCTCTGCATTGCCCTCTACTTGATACTCAGTTTTAGTTCTTCAGAAAAGTGTTGTTCCATGTCTAATTGTCATATTGAAACACTGATAAAATGTTGTCCTTTAAAGATGAGCCATTGATTCCACAGGGAGTTTGGTTTCTTAAAGAGTCTTGCAAGTTCCTAAAAATCATTCAAATCATTCTTCTACTTTTTAACTCAGCCCAGTTTATTATGTATTTTCACTTTTGGTATCAGATAAATAAGCTTCACAGATTATCAATTCAAATGTATATTGAAATATGGGCAATAGGGGCAGCTAGGTGGTACAGTGAATAGAGCATGAACCCTGGAGTCAGGAGGACCTGAGTTCAAATTCGGCCTGAGACGCTTGATACACTTTGGGCAAGTGTGTGACTTTGGGCAAGTCACTTAACTCCAATTGCCCTCCAAAAAAAAATAAATAAATATGGGCAATAATCATTCTTCATTCAAATGGGGTTTTGTATGTTGCTGGATAGAGCAAATAACTTTAAATGATTGCTTGTCTTTTTTTCAGAATGTTCTGCAAAGTCTTAGGAATTGATACATTCAGCAAGATAGTGTACAAAATAGGAATACCTGGATGACCCCAACAAATACAGAGAATTCCTTCTCAACTTGATTCTGCCCTGGGTCTTCTCAGTTATGGTGATGAACTTTTGGTTAAATATCTTCATGATATATCTTCTTGCTGCATGCTCGACCTAACATTCACTGTTGGAGGGACATTATAAAATTTGTTTTTACATCTTCTGTGGAACCTTAATTATATTTTATGTAAGAATATGAGATACCTTGCTTCAAAAGAGCTTGTGAGGTAGTGTTCTGCTCTACTCAATCAAATGCCTTTTCATGATAAACAAATGAAGTCCATACTAATATCACAGTTCTCTACACATTTCAATTAAATGTAAAAAGGTAAAGATAGGGTGCACTTTTAATCTAATTTGAAGGCTTTTTTGTTTTAGTCTCTCCCCCCCTTATTTTACTTTTCCTGTAATAGGACCATCTATTTTCCCAACCTCTCTCACCCATCTTTCCTTCTTCTTTTCCTCCCTCTTGCTTCTTCCCTCCATCTTTCACTCTATTAGTCTTTTTGCTCTCTCTATAATATGTGTATATATTATATATACATATATACATATATATATATGTATACACACCTATGAATGTTTGTGTGTGTATCTGTCTACCTACCTATCTGTCTAATCTCGTAAGTGCTTAGTTATATATAGTCTCCCACATTGGAAAGTAGGCACCTTGAGGGTAAAGATTGTTTTTGATTTTCTTTGTATTGCTAATGCTTAACTGTGCAGGGTACATATTCAACATTTAATAAATGTTTGCTGATTAACTTAATAATGTTTATTTGAGGATGACCCTGATTTGTGTATAGATGACTTTCAAAAAGATGCATTCATTTATTTTATACTTTTTAGTTTTAAAAAGCTTTTATTTGTGGCTCTCCTAAAGTCAAAATATCAGAAAACAATCCACTGCAGAGATAACATTTTATAGTAAAGAAATAGTATTTTTGTCCCTTCCTTTCCTTGAGTATACATGCTTTCTTTCATCTTTATGAACATTTAGAGCAGTTTTCCATGTCTAGGAATGTGACTTGTTTAAAAAGGCATCCATAATTATGGTCCTCCACCATTCTCTACATCACTAGCAGCCATTGTGCAACTTTTCTGTAGTCTCCACCACATTCTTGTAACATAATTAGAAAGCTCTTCTGCCCAATCTATCAAAATATTTTAAGGTTGTATTCTGCTTCCCTTTATCAGCTGGAAAGAGAAGAATCTCCAAGTTTTTCCTGGGGGCAGAACATTAAACATTTTAGAAAAAAACCCATATCTAAAACACCTAAAATTATTTCAAATTGTTGGTCATAAATTTAGGGAGATGAAGCTCAAAACCAGACATGTTAAATTGTCTCCTCCCTCAAATGGGCAATTAGAAAAAGAAATGATTTGTCTGTTAGGTCTGTTAAAGAAGTCCTATTCCTGCAGTGCTCCTAAGTAGTTCCTTTTCTAAACACCAACCATAATAGGTGGCTGATGATGGAGATTGCAACAGATCTCGCAAGGATTTAAAGTCCCAAACTTTGCCATCCCAGAGATACCCAGAAGAATGACAAGGGAATTCAATGACCCAAATGAAATGGTGGTAAAGGCACAAGGAGAGGAATCATGAGTGACTTTTAGTGCCATTTTCATTTAACAAGGCATTAGTAGAGCAGCCCAAAGACTACTGACTTTCATCATCCCAAGATGTTTAAATCAGTTACTGTAGGAAGATATGATTGGCAGGCTGGTATCCCTTCTGGCAGAGATCTTCAAGGGATCCCAGACAGACCCTAGAATGGTCTTGCTGGAGTAACCTATGGCTGAGGGGTGTACCATAGGTATTTCTTGTCTGAAGGGAGTTCTTTGGTGAAGACACCTTTAGGAAACAGTTTTTTGGCCTCCTCTTCAGGGATAGTTGGAACAACCATGAGACTATCCCCACATTTCCAGTAAATAAGAGTAGCAACCTTCTTGTATATTGTCAACTGAGTGGAATCAATCACTCTGAGGATCTCATCAAAATTCCTGCCAGTAGTTGGGTAGAGGATAGACAGCTTCAACTTCTTATCTGGGCCAAAAATAAGTACCACAGGAGCTGTCAGAGGCATCCTCTGCCCATCCCATTCATCTGGGTCTAACATGTCCAACTTGATGGCAAGATCTCATTTGTGATCATCAATGATGGGGAAAGGCAGCTTCTCTGTGGGCTCCTCTCCATTGTATGCATTAATATCCTTACTCCAGGAAAGATGGCCTTGGACAGAGTCAATAGAGAGGCAATCATCTTAACATTCTGCTTCGCAAATTCTGGGGCCAGCTTTACAGCATGGCCCAGTTCTTTTGTACACACTGGAGTAAAATCCCAAGAATGGGAGAAGAGAATGCCCCATGAGTCTCTGAGGAAGTCATGGAAACAGATGCAGCCAATTGTGGTGTCTGCCTTGAATTTGGGAGCCTCGTTCCTGAGCAGCAGAGCTCCAAGAATGGTGGTGGCAAGGGGAAGGAGGATGACCAGGTGGTGGAGGAGGAGGAACCACAGCCAACATGGGCACTTGTTCGTGCCGGGAGGCCATTCTAAACAAGATTCATTTATATGAGAGATAAGGCATATGTATTGGTAAAATTGATGTCTCCATGGTTGTTGGGGTTTCTTTTTTCAGTATTAGCAAGATCCAGTGTTTTTTCTATTTTTTTTTTTTTGGTGTCCTCCTCTGTTCAGATGCCATTCAGTAGTATTGCTTCCAGGATAGATTTCCTATAAATATACTTGGATCCATCAGGTTGTTTTTCCCACCATCATTTTTTCTCTTTAGTATGATTTGTACTTTATTTATAAGCATCTCATGTATTATTATTTTTAGAGTTCAAATATGGCTATTTAAATATCCTTGAAGGGGAGAGGCTTCCTGGACAACAGGCTTGCGTGGTGACTCCAAAAGCCTACTGATGCACCAACCACAAGGGCCATTCCCAGACCTATCACTGCAGGGAGGGTATTGGACAGAGCTGGGTAAGAAACAAAGGCAGGGCCTGCGGCAAGGGCAGCAGCTACTGCTGGGACTACCCATCTACAGCCTGGAAATTTAAAAAGCCCCTAACGGAACATCCAGGGGCCAGGATGGCAAAGTGAATGTCTGTAGCTCCAACTCCCCCCCCCCCAAAAAAAAACACAGGAATTATTGTCCCAGAGAAAAATTTTATGCGGTAAAGGTTTAGGAACCCCGGAGGAAGGGAATGGTTAAGGTCCTATTTCAAAATGGGAAGAAAGCAGGCTACAAAGACAAAGACACTGGAATCGTATTAACTGTAAGAAGGAGGAACCAAATTCATATGGAGACAGTATTGATTCCACACCTGCAGCTGAAGCCTTAACAGGGATTATGAACTGGTCTCAGGCATAGAAAGCATTCCTAGATGAGCTCAAAAAGAACTTTTAAATCTAGGTTAGAGAGGTAGAAGATAAAATCAACACCTCTTTTAAAATCAAAATTGAAAAATTAGAAAAAAAACATTACAATGAAGGAAACAGCTCCTTAAAAAGTAAAATGTGTGAACTAAAAATGAAATCTGAACATATGGAAAAGGAGCTTCAAAACTAAGAGAGGAAAATAATTCGCTAAAAATTAGAATCAACCAAATTGGAGCTAATGACTCTATGAGGAAACAAGAATCAGTCAAACAAAACAGCAAGACTGAAAAATTAGAAAAAGAGGTAAAATATCTCAATGGAAAGATAACTTACCTGGAAAACAGATCCAGGAGAGATAATCTGAGAATTACTGGTCTATTAGAAAATAATGATGGAAAAATGAGTCTGGACAACATCTTCCAAGAGCTCATCAGGGAAAACTGCCTGAAGATCCCAGAACTAGAGGGCAAAATAGACATCGAGAGAATCTACTGGACGCCTCCTGAAAGAGATCCCAAATTGAAATGTCTACAAAACTTTGTGGCCAAATTGCATAACTATCAGTTAAAGGAGAAAATACTACAAGCCACCAGAAAGAAACAACTCAGATATTGTGGAACCCCAGTGAGGGTCGAAAAGGATCTGGCAGCTTCAACATTGAAAGATTGGAGAAACTGGAATATGATTTTTTGCAAGGCAAAAAAGCTTGGTTTACAGTCGAGACTGAGCATGATGTACCAGGCAAGGAGATGGACATTCAGAGACATAACAGAACTCCAGATTTTCCTGATGAAAAAGCCGGAGCTCAATGGAAAATTCAACCTCCAATTACAAGACCCAAGAGACACATAGAAAGGTAAATAAGGGGAAAAAAAACACATACACACACATAACTTGTTATTTAACAAGAGCAAACTGTTTATATCCCTATACGGGAAGCTGATACCTGTTAATATCGTGAATTCTATACCTGTGGGCACATATAAAAGGGATATAGATAAATAGAGGGTGTGATATAAATTACACAAAATGATGATAAAAAAATCTTATTAAGGGACTGCAATGGAAGAAGAGGAAAGAATGAAGCAGAAAAGGGAAAATTATGCTACACAAAGAGGCATAAAAACATTATAGTAGAGGGAAAGAAAGGAAGGAGATGACAATTATATGAGCTTTTCCTTCACTGCTTCTGGTGCAAGGAGGGAATAACACAATCAGTTAAGTATTGGACTCTATAGAGAACAGACATAAAACTCATCATAACAGGGGGAAAGAGGGGAGGGACAGGAACACTGCATGAGATGTGTTCTCTTTAATCTTGGTTAGAGGAAGAAATAACATACTACATTAACTATAAAAATCTTCCATATCCCACAGGCAGTAGGAGGGGGGAATGGCCACAAAAGGTGGGGTTGTTAGAAGTTAGAAGAAGCAGTAAGGGGAAAGGATAGTAAAAGGGAGGGGGGTTGATAAGAAGGGAATACTGACGGAGGCAGTGGTCAAAAGAAAAACTCTTAAGAAGGGGAAGGGAGAAGGGAAAAATAAAAGCATAAACAAGGGAGGGAATAGGATAGAGCGAAAGACATAGATAGTAATCATAACTATGAATGTGAATGGAGTAAACTCTCCCATAAAACAGAGGCAGATAGCAGAATGGATTAAAAACCATAATCGTACAATATGCTGTTTACAAGAAACCCATCTGAAACAGAGGGATACACACTGGGTAAAGGTAAAAGGCTGGAGTAAAATATATCATGCCTCAGCTAAAGTAAAAAAAAAAGCAGGGGTAGCAATCCTTATCTCAGACAAAAGAAAATCAAAAATAGATCTAATTAAAAGAGATATGGGAGGAAAGTATATCCTGCTAAAAGGCACCATCAAAATTGAGGCAATATTATTACGAAACATTTATGCACCAAGTGGTACAGCATTCTGATTCCTAAAGGAGAAGTTAAGGATATTAGAGGAACAAATAAATAGCAAATCTATACTAGTGGGGGACCTCAATCTCCTCCTCTCTGAGATTGATAAATCTAACCTCAAAATAAACAAGAAAGAAGTTAGGGAGGTAAATAGAATCTTAGAGAAGATAGATACGGTAGACATCTGGAGAAAATTGAATGGGGATAAAAAGGAATATACCTTCTTCTCAGAGGTACCTGGCACATACACAAAAATTGACCATGTACTAGGGCATAAAACCCCCTTAATTCAGTGCAGAAAGGAAGACATATTAAATGCAGATCATGAGGTAATAAAATTTTATGTAATAAAGGGCCATGGAAGAATAGATGAAAAACAAATTGGAAACTAAATAATAATCAAATAGACTTGTATATCATTTTTTAGAGCTGGTTCTTTCAGGAGACAAGTTCACATTTTGATGGCCAGTAGTTGGCAGAACATGCAATGCATGGGAAAGCATCACATAACTTGGTTATGAAGTAAATATGTAAATATGTGCAAATTTCAGGCAGTACAAAAATGTAGGTTTGTCTCAGCTGGAGAACATGAACCTGTGACATCTATTCAGAGTGCTATGTTTGTCCTTTCTTTCTCAGTAAGGGACATTACATTATGCATCAAAGTCTTGATGATAAGAAATTTCCTTATCTTCTAAAACAGTGGCTCTCAACCTGTGGGTCACGACCCCTTTGGGGGTCGAAGACCCTTTCACAGGGGTCGCATAAGATCATTTGGAAAACATGTATTTCTGATGGTCATAGGGACCGAGACAACCCTCCTTTATCCATTTCCAGGTGATTCTGCCCACATGCAGATATGCCCAGATACGGCCACATATGACTATTAAAGGGTGGCAGTTGAGAACCAGTGCTCTAAATTAAAGCCTCTCCAGAACTTATTCTTTCTTCTTGAGGTTAGCACATTCCAAAATTTTTATTTTCCTTTTATTTTATTCTATGATACCTTGAACTTCCATCAGATGTTCATACCTCAAGTATTACAGAATCAGTATCAGACTGAATTTAAAGGGTCTGACACAGTTGTTCATAATTTTTTACATATTTCTCCAAAATGAAAGCTATCAAGCAATGTTTTGCATCTAGTGAAAATTTGAACCTTCATCTATTAAACGCTATTTCATAAAGAAATAAATGCTGTTCATAATATTGTTTGTTTAGGAATTTTGAAAACCAAATTGAGATATACAGAATGTTTATGAAGTCTATGTAGTAATAACTATAGAAAAATATGTGGTCATTCATGAAACCTTCAATTTCTAATCATTTATTCAAATATATAAGAGATTATAGCATGTGCTTGGATATAAGGGCAAAAAGAAGAGCCCCTGCCCTTAAAGAAGTTACAGTCAATTGAGAGTATATGATGGATCATTAAGGTCTGGGTAACAACAGCCAATCTAAGTTATTTGAGAATTCAGGGACCAGGGGTGGAGCTAAGATGGCGGCGTAGCAGCAGCAACATATCGCAGCTCTCACATAGCCACCCCAAAATACCCATAAAATAGTACTCTAAACCAATACTGGAACTCCAAAACGCACACAAAGATACTTCCCACTAAAGTCAGCTCAGCTATGAGGAACCATATCAGCACTGCGAACCGAAACCAGCCTGGCCTGAAGCCGCGGCTGTGCCCTGGGGGCGGCTGGACGGGAGGAGCTGAGGAGCCTCTCAGGTGAGCGGATTAGCAGCAGCTGCGAGTGGGATTTGTGAAAGGGGGAGATAAGCAGTCTGGCCGGAAGGCCTCCAGAGTGGAAAAGCAAAAGGCAGAGGTTTTACACCCTCCTTGGCTTTGCAGCTTCCCGCCCGCGGCCTGCAGG
>JAQQSU010009233.1:0-12747 GCA_028627135.1 Pseudochirops cupreus
GCTGATACTGTAAGTAATCTGCAGAAGCAAGGAATAGTTTACCTGTCAGATTTATGGAGTAGGGAAGACTTTATGACCAAAGAAGAGTTGGAGAGTATTATAAAATGCAAAATGGATAATCTTGATTACATTAAATTGAAAAGTTTCTGTACAAACAAAGCCAATGTAACCAAGATTAAGAGGGAAATGGGAAATTGGGAAAGAATTTTTATAACCAGTGTCTCTGATAAAGGCCTCATTTCTAAAATATATAGGGAATTAAGTAAAATCTATAAGAATACAAGTCATTTCCCAATTGATAAATGGACAAAGGATATGAACAGGCAATTTTCAGAGGTAAAAATTAAAGATATCTATAAGCATATGAAAAAATGCTCTAAATCACTACTAATTCAAGAAATGCCAATCAAAACAACTTTGAGGTACCACATCTCACCAGTCAGATTGGCTAAGACTCTCTCCTACAGAGTCATCAGAGCCCAGTGGCAAGATAAAAGTCCAGACGACTGGTGATGGCCCGGGATACAGTGGGTGACCCTTAATCACTCTCTGACTCAGTTTCTTACTCTATAAAATGGGGAGAATAGTAGTACCTACCTCCTAGAGTTGTTGTAAGGACTGAAAGAGCTAATATATTTAAAGTATTTTGCAATCCATAAAGTGCTAAATAAATGTTGGGTTTGATGGTGATCATAATGATGAGTGCTCATGTACTTAGAAGTATTTGAAAATTAAGTGCAGAGTTTTCTAGAACATCATAGAGAGATAGATAGATACAGATAAATAACTACTATGAATCTCAAACCATCTGATTTTTAGGACAGTTTAAGACTTTAAAGGTTGTTTGTTAATTCAGAGGGCAGAGGAGGAAGGAAGTGAACGTACTATATGCCAGCTACTGTGCTAACAGGTTTACAAATATTATTTCATCTGGTACAACAGCCCTGGGAGGGAGGTGCTCTTATCATCTGCTAATATTAGTGCCATTTTACAATTGAGGGAACTGAGGCAGACAGTAGTTAAGTGACTTACCCAGGGTCACACAGCTAGTAAGTGCTGGAGGTAGAATTTGAACTCAGTTCTTCCTGACTCCAGTCCAAGTGCTCTACCTATTGAATAAGATCAATTATTTAATTTGCTTCATGTACTTTTGGGGCCTCAAAATAACAGCATATAAACACTTATCTAATATTTTACTTGGTATTTATGATAAAACTTTCAAGCAAGAAGAACATCCATATTTCTATGTTGTGCCTTTTTTTCTTTTTTTCCATCTTATTTTTCTCATCGTGGCCCATTTCCTTTCTGGAAACAAATTCCTTAGCACCAGCCAAGGACGACGACATCAAAGCATCAATGAACAAACCCTGAAGCCAGTCAGCCAGCTGGATTCTCAAGCAGGGAAATGTTTGGGAAGTGACTTCTCAGATGCGAGGGCAGATTCATCAGAGGTGGTGCAGTAACTCTCTGCTCACTGTGTTTTTCCTTCACGTTACACAGAATGGACTCCCTAGCTTGTTCTTTGGATAGAAAGTCATTTTTGGCAGATCGAAAACAAGGAGAGGAAAGAATATGCTTTTATATGTGTCGTCCTTCATGAACAACAGCAGAAGCAGATGCTCCACTCACCAACAAGACCCATACTCTGGATTCTTATCCTAATAAAAATGTGCTTCCCTTCACATCCTAGAGGATAGGTTTTTAAGAAGTTCTGCAAACCACATTTCTATAACTCAAATCAGTTTCCCATCAGGTTATAAATTCACAAATAACATAATCTTTGACTGATACTCAAAGTGGTTCCTACCACACCTATAACAATGAATGACCATTTCTTAAGGATTTACTATGTGTGAAGCACTATGCTAAATCCTGGAGATACGATGAGAAAGTGAAAAAAGTCTCTGCTCTCAAGGAGCTCATATTCTGAGAGGGAGAAATTAAATATAGAGGTTTCAACTGCAAGTCAAATGGAAAAACAAAGCAGACTGACCCATCATCTTGTATGTCATTCCCAACAATAAAACCATACTGGGAGAGGATTTTTTGTCCTCCAAGTCAGTCTACTAATTAATCCTTTAAAAACAATCACTTAAATATATTGCTTTAGATCTATTTTTTATGGGAACTAGTAGCTTGTCTTTTTATAATGCAAATAATCACCTCCGTAAATGTTTTTAAAATTGTTGGTTTTCTTAAAGTGAAGTATAGTAAGACGAGTTTGTACCAAATCATCCATACTTTTCCACCCAGTTCCTGTGGTGGGCAAGGGCACGAAAGTGTGAGAAAACCAGCCAACATTAGGGGTGTAGTCTGAGGCCCTGGAACAAATTTTTTTTCATATAGCTAACAGGTCCCTTTAGAGATCAAATAGGGTCTCATTAGCACCATGCTCTGAGTTAATCATTCGAACTGTTTTATAACCCTAGGATAACCACTCCCCAACAGCTTCCTGAAAGCCAGAAGGCTGGAAATTTAACAGGCAGTGAGATGGAATTAAGATTCTTATCAATGAGTAGGTAAAGATTATAACAGCGATGCTATTATATCAATTTATACATATTAAAATATATGTTTAACTACTTCTCTAAAACTAGAATTTCCTATAGATTCTGGATCCTGACCAAAAAAGGATCCAAAATCCTTCTTTCTTATCAAGTTAGAACCAAGATATGTAATCATTTACATCAACAAGGAATATTTTTTTTCCAATTAACTGGCAAAATGCCTGATTTCATCCTATTAAAGACCCTAAAAAATAAGGGTCAGAGTTTTTCACTGTATCTTGAACTCTTTAGAGTGAATTAAAATAAGTGACTTGCCCAAGGTCACAAAGTCATTGGCAGAGCTCTCAACTCAACCAATGGAACACTCCAGGGGCAGGCAGCTATTTGCATATACTGGACAGGTTATGATACAGCATTTGACATATCTGAATGAAATGAAATAAGAACAGTCATCAGAAGAGGAAATTAAATAGGTCAGATGGGTAGATACCACCCAAAGCAGACTTGCCTATCAGAAATTTTAAGAGGCTAGCTACAGAAAGTAGGAGGGATAAAACTGAGGAGAGGTCACTTGACACATGAGTTGGCTGGCCCTCAAGACTGTGAAAGACTTCTGCCAACCAAAACAAGTGTTTAAAAGAGAATTGTTAGTGAGATGTTTTAAATAAAAAATATTAACAGCAAGTCTCTGTTAATTCTTTAAAAGCTCTATCACACATTGTTAATATCCCAATAAAACCCTGATATTTCAAATCTTCTTTCTTAATCAGAACCCCACGAATTTTCCCTACTTAGTTAATTACCTTTTCCATTAAGTCTGATCTCCCAACTATCAACACTTCTCACCCCATTACTGTAAAAGACTAATCTTCACAGGCAGCAGGAGTGCTGACAAGTCATTTTTTTGTCCTCTGCTTTCCCCTCATCCTACCCACCCTTCACCTGCCAAAATCATCCTGGGTTCCTCTGCTGTACTTTTCCAGTGTTGGCTTTGAGGTAGGCAATGTTCTGCTCTTGGGTGTGAGAAACACTGGTCTCTGCAAGAGTGTGTATGTTTGTGGGGAATGAGGAAGAATGGGAAGGGGCATGAAGAAGGAACTGCTTTCTCCAGCAGGATTTTCAAATTATGTGGAAACTCTCAATCTCTAATCTCAGACACCAAACCTTCCTCTTCCCACTCCTGAATGTTCATATATCACAGATTTCCAGTTGGACGGCAAGCTAGAGGTAACTGATTCTATCCCCTTATTTTCCAGATGCAGGAACTTGAGGCCCAGAGCATTGTGAAAGAGGTTGGAATTTGGAGTCGGGTGCCTAGATTCTCTTCTTATTTTACTACTGGATGAACCTATGCAAATCATTTGTTCTCTATGGGCCTCAGTTTCCCCTTGTGGAAAATGAGAGGAAGACTAGGGAAATAAGCTGAAATTTAAATAAATATTTATTATGTGCCTACTATATACAAAGTGGTGTGCTTTCTAAAACCTTCTTCCCACTTTAAAATCATCAAACCAGACCTTACCAGAAGTAACTTGTCCAGATCACCCAAGCTCAGCCACAGAGCTTAGTCTCAAACCCATTGCCTCTGCCTCCCAATCCATAATTTCATTGCCAGCAAACAACGTCCCACCAGCTGCCATGAACCCCAGTGTCCCTGAAATGCAATTTGTCTCTTTCCAGAAACACTGCTGTCCCTCCAAAAATTAAAGGAGAGGGGATGGGTACCTCTGTAACCCTCTTCACGATTTTCTTTTCACCCCTAAACAAAAAAAAAAAAGGTGCCTTGAATAAACCTTTGGATTTGGAATCACCAAATCAGAGGGTCCTAGAGCTGGAGCTGGACAGATGAGGAAAGTGAGGCATGAAGAGGTCACAGCTCTAAGGGTGAAAGGGACCTCAGAGACTAGTCTAACCCTCTTCTTTTACAGATGAGAAAACTGAGTGACCGAAAGGTTAGAGCTCTAAAACCCGAAAAGATCTCAAAGTCTATCCAGTATCACCCCTTCATTTTACACGGGAGGAAACTGAGACCTACGGGCAGGGAAGTGACTTGCCCAAGGTCACACGGCTAGTACAGGACAGAGCCTGATTACTCTGGTTTTAGTTCGAATCCCCGCTCCTGTCCTGCCCGAGGGGTCTGGGTGACCTTGGATGCTGCGTTCCCTCCCGGTCCCTGGGCCTCAGTTTCCCTGCCAGTCGGATGGGAGGGAGGGTGAGAATGCGGCTGAGGGTCCCTCCTTCTCCCGCCTCACCTCGGGCCGCGTTGGCGCTGGTGGCTGTGGAGTTTCCGCAGCCCATGGCTCCCACTCGGGCTCCCGCTCCGGCTCCGCTAGCTCCGGGACCGAACCAGGATCAGGACCAGGACGCGTCTGGCGGGGTGGTGTCTGGCCGCGGCGGAGGGGGAGGAGGGGCCGGGATAGACTGGAGGAAGGGAGAGGATGGAGGGGGACGCCGCCGCCGCTGCCGCTGCCGCAGCCGCCTCCCACCCTGGACCCAGGACTCCCCTCCCGCTCCGGCTCCGGCTTGGCTCAGACAGATGGTCAGGGAAGCAGGGAAGCCCGAGCCGCGCCCCGTCGCCCGGGGAACGGCGCCAGCCAATCCGAGGCTCCGCGACTGCTGATTGGTTCTGGCGGAGAAGGGCCGAGAGTTTGAAGACAGAGGGGGCGGCCCCCGCTTGGGGAGAAAGGGGGATGGAGACCCAGGGGCGCCTTGGGAGACTGAAGCGAGTGACCAAAACAGCCCGCCTCGTGGATATGCGTGGTTTCTGCGCGCGTATAATGCATGTGCGTGTCTAGAGCGGGAGGGGACGTGTATATGTGAGTGGGAGCAGGAGAGTGCGTAGGTCATGTGTATTGTGGGCACATTATGTCTCTGTATATACAGGATATGTGTAAATTATGCACGTTTATGTATATGTATTGACTGTACGTGTGTCTGTGTGCCTAGAGTGTGTATGAGGAAATAGGAGTGGTAGCATGTGATTCTTGTGTCTAATGCATGTACATTGTGTCTATGTGGGTACATGTGTAAGTCTGAGGATGTGGTAGTAGGGGTGTATTATGTGTACAGGACTTCTATGTTAGGTAGAGTCTGGCAGCAGGAGTTCAAATCCAGCCTCAGACACTTACTAGCTATGTGACCTTGGGCAAGTCACTTGACCTCTATCTGCCTCAGTTCCCTCAACTGTATAACAGGGATGATAAAGCACTTACTTCCCACGGTGGTTGGAAGAATAAAATGAGATAGTATTTATATAGCACTTTGCAAATGTTAAAGTGTTATTACCATAGCACAGTTGTCTTATAGAGCGGTAGGTACATGGTGCCCATGTATACCATGTATGTGGTAATGACAGCATTGTGTTTGTGAGTTTGTGTGCTTATGTCTCTGTGTCTTTGTCATGTCTGTATGCTAGTGGATATATGGTATACATGTGTTCACATGTATAGATTCCATGGGGGTACATTTTGTGCATGTGCATTTTGTGGGTTTGACCTCAGGATGCAGATTGTGAATATCTTGTGTCTTTGGGACATTCATGTAGAAGGGTCAGAGGATCATAGATTTCAACTAGAAGAGAGCTGAGAATTCATCCAGTCCAATTTGTTCATGAAGTAATCAAGGCTTATAAAGGGTAAATGATTCACCAGAGTTGATGCCATTATTCAAACTCAGAACTTCTGACTTTGATTCCAACACTTTTAGTTTGTGTATTTGTATCGTGTATACATAGTTTCTGTGTATATGTAACATGCATGTTGTGGGTGATGTACACATATCCTCTGCGTATAGATTTAGGGGTAGGTAAACAATGAGTGTGTATTGTGTGTATAATCTGTGGATACGTAAATTGTGTTACAGTATTTGTGAGTTATGTAATCTATGCATATGGGGTATTTGTAATGTGTTCGCTTAGCGTAGGTATATGGTGAATATATATGTAGTGTGTATCCTTTGCATCTGTATATTGTATGGTGTGTGAGGAGAACAGATGTGAACAAGCACCTAGATTCTAGGTCCTAGAAGAACCAAATCCTTTTCCACTCCCCAATACCTTGGGATACATATGTCACCTCATCATTGAGAGCTGCACGCTGGGGCTTGCTATTAGTTAAAGACACTGAGACATACCTAAACCAATAACCCGAGGAAAACTTCCTGTTTCCCACTTTTAAAAAGCATTTCTGTCGTTGACAATGGCCAACATTTCCTCTCCCTCTTCCTGTTTCCCTTCAATTCTGGGGCCCAGGTCAAAATCCAGGGATCCCCCAATCCAAATCCAGGACTGAAAGCAGAAGAGGTGACTTTCATCCCATTAGACCTTCACCAAGCATAAGAAACCTCTTTTCCATATTGGCTGCTGTCTGACTTGGACCCTCACATCTGATAATGTATGAGAAATAACTCTGGGCTTCAGAAAAGTAGAGAGCCGCTATAAACCAATGGCACCTTTTATTTTTTTCTTAATATTTCAAGCTTTATTTATTTGCTTTTTTGATTCAGAAAAAATTCATTAATCCCTTATAGTGGACAGAGAGCACTGATAAGTTTCCAAGTTTAGATAAGATAGATCCCCTGCCCTCAAATAGCTTACAGTCTGATAGAAATGGCACAAGGACAGATCACTATAATACATGATGCTAATCAACAAGCATTTCCCTTGTGCTAAGTACAAAAGATACAAAGAAACCAACCTAGCCCTCAAGATGTTCACAGTCTACATCATCAGTCCACTAGAGAAGTGGAGAACTTGAGGTTTTGCCACAGCCAAATTTCACTTGGAGATAAAAATAGTTTTTATTGGACATTACAGAGTGTTGCAAAGAGGCAGTATGGTATAATTGTTAGAGAGATGACCATGGAAATTGGAAGACCACCTCCAGATAGAGAACTGAAGGACTCTGAGTACAGATGGAAGCATATTATTTTTTTGTCCTTTCTTTGTTTCTCTTTTTTTTTAAATTCAGAGCATGGTTAATAAAGAAATATGTTTTGCATAACTGCACATGTATAATGAGCATCAGATTTTTTTACCCTCTCAATGGGTGGGAGAGGAAGGAAGGGAAGGAGAGAATGTAGAACTCAAAAATATTTTTTTTCTTAAAAAGTATAGACAGCTAGGTATGCAGTGGATAGAACACTGGGCATGGAGTCAGGAAGACCTGAGTTCAAATTTGGCCTCAAACATTTACTAGCTTTGCGACCCTGGGCAAGTCATTTAACCTCTGCCTCAGTTTCCTCATCTGCAAAATGAGCTGGAGAAGGAAATGGCGAACTACCTCAGCATCTCTGACAAGAAAACCCCAAATGGGGCCACAAAGGGTCAGACACGACTTAGAAAAAGGACTAAACAACAAAATTGGTCTCATAGTAGGAGTATTATTAGTATTCCCATTTTACAGATAAGGAAACAGGCTCAAAAGTGAAGTGATTTTTCCCAAGGTCACCCCAGGTGATCAGAAGTAGAGCCAGGATTTGAATCCTGGTTCCCTGTCTCTTGAGTCATTGCTCTGCCTCCCACACTTGCCCCATCATTCTCTGCTCAAAAATCTTGAGTGATTTCCCAGGGAGCTTTGGAATCCTGTGCCTTGGGGCTGAATTGTGATTACTGGGTATGCTGAATGAGTGCAAATACTCCTTAATCACTGCAGCTTGTGGGCAGTATGCAAGAATCCTATCTCTGCCCATGAGGGCTAATGTCCCAGGGTCTCTAACTCTTTCCTGTGAAGTGGTATCCAGAGGGTCTCTCCCTTGCCCCACCACTAAATCAACCAATCATAAAACACTGATGTAAGGTTACATTACATGCTCCTTGCCCCAGACACATTTTGTAAAGCTTTTTCTGGATGCCAAGATGCTCACTCCAGCTCTACCTTTCACAATAGGGCAGATGAAAAATGAGAGGTTATTAGCTTTACATGTAATTACTGCAGTCCTGAGCTATTTAACTGAAGCCCCTTTGATACTAGCAGGCACGTACACAAACACACAAGTACCTGAGATGCCATATTCCAGAGTAAAAACATGCAATTACCCAACTCAAAAAATAATACACGCTATAAGCATTTCCCATTTATTAGTTTCTAGAATTACATAATACAAAGGCTTAGCAGGTGATTAGGGCTTGTTTTTGATGGATGTTTCTTCAAGAGATTGCCGTCCTGCAAATTCAAATGTAAATGGAGAATTGTGATAAACAATAAAGGAGTTGGTTCTCTGTACAAGGGAATGGAAGGAAATTCAGAAGCATAAAAAAAAAAGCATAGGATCACAGATCTAGAAGGAACCTCAAAGGCTGAGTCCAACCTCCTTTTTACGGATGAGGACACTTGGGCTCAGAGAGGCTAATCAGCTTCCCTTAGGTCAGACAGGTAATACACATCAGAGGTTGGATTCGAACTATGGTCTGATTTCAGGACCACTATGCCCTCCAACCATACCACACTTCCTCCCCTTTCTACATTCTCAAATTCATGGTTTTTCTGAAAAATTTCTGCCTTTTTCTAGAATTAAATAAGACAAATATACAAAGGATCCATGATTTACTCAACCTGCCAATTTCCTATGGCAATAACTCCCTCTCCTAATGCAGGTCAAGATTCATCCATGACTTTGTAGATAAGACCTAGGGAATTGCCCAGGGCTTAAAGTTAAAGTGACTGACCCTGGGTCACTGGGCTATAAAGTATCAATAAGGATTTGAACCCTGTTCCTGACTCTAAGCCCAACACTCTATGCAATAAGCCACATCACCTATATGATTCAATACCACCCAGAATTAATTTTTTTCCATAAAACATTTCAGATGAACTCAAATGGGTATTATCTCTTCCTTCAATGACTTCTTTGCAAAATCATTAGAAAAATACATTGTTTATTTAACAACACCTCTCAGGAACTTTTGTAGTCACCACTCCTGAGTCCAAGCCAACAGGTTCCTCCTCCACATCAGATGGGCTGGTGAACAGCATCCCCACCCCACTTAGCCACCTACTGCATGGCTAGCACTGTGGTTGGCAAACAACGTCTCTAATTTCAGTGGCTGTTGACCTAACTAATGGTCCTGTTGCCATGGCTAACTAACCACTACAAATCAAGGGTCAGGATTAAATTGCTTGAAAAATGAGTAGAGAAAAAAAGGAAGGTAAGGAGTGGGTGATTAATCATTAGCCAAATAAACTTGGCCTTCTTTGCTGGAAATCTGAAGAGAAGATTCTAAAGGGGGTGATTTTTAAATTAAGCCCTTTTCTTTCTTCTTTTTAGAATAACATATTTAATTGATGACTTTTGTCTACATCATAGTCATTTCTTGAAAAAAAAAATTTCCATTCTCTACCCTTTCCTGAAACAAAGAAAAACAAGTAAGCAAAACCACCTAATGTGGTGTGTGTGTGTGTGCACACATGTATACACACACACACATACAAATTGCATTTGAAAGTTTACAAAGCATTTTGCAGACACTATCTCTTTTGATCAATCCTCCTAACTCTGTGAGTTAGGTGCTACTCTTATCTCAATTTCGCAGATGAGGAAACTGGGGTTGACAAAGGTTGAGGGTCTGATTTAGATTCACACAGCTGGTAAGTGTCTGAGGCAGGACTCAAACTCAGGCCTTCCCGACCATAAATCCTGCACTCTACCCATTGCACCACCTACCTTCACCTCTGGGGAGTCCTTCTCCATCTTGAACTTTGCACACAAAAAAAATAGCCTTTATTTCTTGATCCTGAACCGTATTTTCCCAAACCTTTCCATTACATTGACATTGGTACTGATGTAGCAAAGCATTAAGCTATTAATTGTCTTATGTAGGAGAGATCACATCAGATCTTTCATCAGATTTCTGTAATTCTTCATCCTCTGCCACAGATGTTAGCAATCTGCTGTAATTATCTTAAAGATGCTCTTTTTGCTCACTTTCATTGTTATCACCATGAGGCAAGATGATAAAGTGTCCGATAATATCATGTTTTCTTATTGCTCAAGGAAGGAAGGAGGAAGGGAAAAAGAGGAGGAAGGAAGGAAGAAAGGAAGGAAGGAAGGAAGGAAGGAGGGAAGGAAGGAAGGAAGGAAGGAAGGAATAATTTATTAAGTACCTGCTATGTATCAGGTATTGTGCTTTACAAATATTATCTCATTTGATTCTCACAACAATCCCAGAAGTTGGATGTTTTTATTATCTTCATTTTATAGTTAAAGAAACCAAGGCAAACAGAGGGTAAATGACTTTCCTAGGGTCATGCAGCTTTTAAGTGTCTGAGACAAGATTTTAACTTAGGTCTTTTTTGACTCCAGACCCAGCACTGAGCCACCCAGCTGAATTCATAGCTGATATTACCACTACTAGGTCTGTATCCCCAAAGAGAGCAAAGAAAGAAGAAAAGGACCTACTTATACAAAAATATTCATAGCACCTCTCTTTGTTATAGCAAAGAAGAAGCAGCGGTAGCATCAATCAGTTGAGGAATGGCTAAAAAAAGTGTGGTATAGGATTGCAATGGGATATTATTGCACCATAAGAAATGGCAAGGGGGATAGTTTTGGAGAAACCTGGGAAGACTTACATGAGGGAGAGGGAAGTGAGCAGAACCAGGAGAACAATGTATATTATGACAACAGTATTGTAAAGACAAACATTGGCAAGACTCTGCCCAGGAATCTAGAGGACCAATGATAAAGTTTGGTCTCAGATGAAGCTTAGAAGTATCATCTAATAGAGAGGAGATGGGCTCAAGGTGCTGAATGAGACATCATGGCCAATGTGAGAACAACTGTGCTTATTTATTAGAAGGGTTATGTTTTTCTTTTCTCCTCAATGAAGCGGGAGGACAGGGAAGTGGGGAACTAGAGAAAGTATTGCCAAAAATTAAAAAGAAAGACAAAGAAAAGAGAGTCATTGAAACATGTTTTTGAAATGCACAGAGGAGAACCTAAGGCAGAACAGCGCTGAAAGTTGCAGATTGAAACACACCTGTGTGTGTGTGTGTGTGTGTGTGTGTGTGTGTGTGTGTGCATGTTTTAAGTAAGCTATACATAATAGAGCTTCACAGTTCCCTATACTGCCCTCTCTTTCTGCTCTACTGTAATTATATAAGTGTTTATTTTCATTTCTTTTTGTAAGTTCAGGGTTTTTTTTTTAATGGAAGAAAAAAGAAGTAATCAGAAATAAGAAAGCCATGTCTACAATGACTACCGTACGAGTAGAAAGATCAATTAGACAGAAGTGAAAACTGTGTAATCAGAGTGCCAAAGCCTGACCCCAGCAGAGAGTTGAGAAAACACAATTACCTCCCTTCATTGAGGAGGTGTGAGACTTTGGATGTAGAATATTGCACATGTTGCCAGACACTGTCAATAGGTCAGTTGGTTTTTTAACTGAACTGGGTTTGTTTTTGTTTTTTATTTTTGTCTTTCTTTTTCAATTTTTGTTATAAGGGATTGGCTCACTAGTGGGGGAAGGCCAGGGATCTATTTGAAAATGACTGCAATGGGAGGCGGGGGCAGAGCCAAGATGGCAGCATAGCAGCAGCAACATATCGCAGCTCTCACATAGCCACCCCAAAATACCCATAAAATAGGACTCTAAACCAATCCTAGAACTCCAAAACGCACACAAAGATACTTCCCACTAAAGTCAGCTCAGCTATGAGGAACCATATCAGCACTGCGAACCGAAACCAGCCTGGCCTGAAGCCGCTGCTGAGCCCCGGGGGCGGCCGGACAAGAGGAGCAGTGGACAAGAGGAGCGGTGAGCGGATTAGCAGCAGCTGCAAGCAGTGTTGAGAACTAGGTCATTGGGACTTGCGAAATTAGGAGAGAAAAGCAGTCTGGCCGAAAGGCCTCCAGAGCGGAAAAGCGAAAGGCAGAGGTTTTGCACCCGCCTCTGAGTTGCAGCTTCCCACCCGCGGCCTGCAGACAGCAGGGGGACTAAGCAATTGTTCTGAGGCTGAGTGCTCTTGTGTTGAGCTGCCTGGATCCAGACTGCCGTTTTGGGCCTCGGTCTTGGAGTCTTCATTATCCAGTGAGCCAGAAGTAAGTAGGAAGGGTCCCAGCACCTTCCTGAGAGCTACGGCAGCCGGGAGGACCCCAGCGATTTGGGACAGAGCTTTCCCTTCTGGAAGCAGAGCCCCACAGAGATTTTAAAAAAAAATCACGGACTGACCAACTATGAGTAAGAATAAGCATAAGAAGCAAAGTAAGAACAGCAACCAAACCTTAGATTCCTTCTTTGGAGAAA
>JAQQSU010009234.1:0-12747 GCA_028627135.1 Pseudochirops cupreus
TATGTATCTATCATCTCTGTGTCTGTCTGTCAATCTATCTATCTATCTATCTATCTATCTATCTATCTATCATCTGTCTGTCTGTCTATCTCTCTATCTGGGAGATGCTTTGTTGTGGGACATTTGAAGTTGTATTATCCTCTGCTAAGTCTGTTGCATTTTTCTTCCATTCTTTTCTTTGGTAGTCAACAAATACTAAGCACAGAGGAATTTAATCTTTGCTGCCTCTTTCAGTCAACTGCATGACTTTGAAGATACTTCTGTGTTACATAACATCAGCCCCCACAGCCTCGTCTCCTCCCCACGTGGTCATAGACCGGCTGCAGAACATTTTTTATAGGGATTTGAAAGAAGATAGAGGGTGTGGCAGTTGTGGGTATTTTCATTTTTACCTTAAATAGCATCAACATTTCCAGTCTTTTGCTATTTTTCCCATGAAAAATAGGTGAAACATTAACCTCAACTATTTCTTTTCTCTTAGTCTATAGTTAATATTTCCCTCTTTCCCTCTCTCCTTCCCTTGTCTTCCCTCTTTACCTTCTTTCTTCTCTCCTTCCCTTCCTCCTTTCTTCTCTCTTTTATTTTCTTCTGGTAATGCTCTTCTGGCAAGAACACAGTCACAATGTACAGAGGTCTGGTTTCTGAGCGATGCATCAAAAAATACTTTGGCTTAGTCTGTCAATTACTAATTCTTCATAGTGTTTCTGTACTGCATTCTCTGCAATAAATGTTGGTGAAAACTTTAATTGTCTTAAGGAGGGTTCATTTTATTGGGCTTAGCTCAATACCTGGCACATAGTAGGTGCTTAATGTTTATGGATTAATTGCTTGTGCTTCATGTGAGCACTTAATGGCCAGATGTCTCAGTCCATGACTTTGTATTTCTTGTAACCTTTGGGCTTCTAAAGAAAACAATTTTACTTTAAGCTGAATCTTTGAGGAGAATCTGTGACCTGTTTTCCTATTTCAGTGTAGTTTCATTATGTTTTATTTTCATTTTTGTCATGTAAGCTTCACTAGGGATAATGCCATCCCACCAGTAGCATATCTACTAATTGACCAGTGGATGACCTTCTCACATAGATGGTCCAAACTCATGCACTTCTTAGGACCTTCCATCTCCTTTTGTGCTAATTCTCAGAGAATCCTCACAGAAGCCAAAGTTCCCACAGTGGTCTAAAGATGGGAGAGCATTTTGCGTTTTTGTCTGTCTTATGAATTGCTATGTCCCTCAATACTCATCAAGAGGGAAGGACTGGAGAGAGAATGAAAGAGAGACACATAGAGAAGACAGAGAAGGAGAAGGAAAAGAAAGAGGAGGAGGAGGAGGAGGAAAAGGAGGAGGAGAAGAAAAAAGAGGAGGAGGAGGAAGAGGAAGAGGAAGAGGAGGAGGAGGAAGGGAGGGACCAATCAAAAAAGCCAACAGAAACAAACAAAAGAATTTCTCAAGAGCTATCCAATGGTAGAATGAATTACATGGAGAGGGTGTAGGATTCCCCTCCTAGGAAAGGTCCAAACAGAGGCTGAACAAGCCCTCCTCAGTTGTGTTATATCAGCTGAGTTTTCTGACAGTCCTGAACAGAGAGTTTTCAAAAGAAGAGGTCTACAGTGATTCCTCCTCATCATAGCATTTAGATGCCCACTTATTGTTCCTGAGCCTTGATCTGAGTCTGCCCTCTCACCTGTGAGCTCAGGCTCCATCCAATGGGCTCTTCCTACTTAATCAACGGAGTAGTTACTACAGGAGAAGTTTTGTTAGTTTGTCAAGTTTTTCAGTTCCCATTGATCCATCCTTTATTGCCCTAATATATTTATATGACTGACCACACCCAAAGTAGGCAGTTTCTCCTGGGTTTTATCTTTAATTTTAAGAGAAAAAGAATTGGAATCATTGATTTAAGCTGAGCACTAAAAGAAATAGTGTGAGGTTTATGGAATTAATCTGGCTTTTGGATTCAGATGATTTGGGCTCACCTATCAGGTCTATTTATTACATATTTGATCTTGGGTAAGTATTTAATCTCTTTTGGCCTCAGTTTCCCCATCTGTAAAATGAGAGGTTTAGAATACATCATCTCTAAAGTTCTTTCTAGGTTTAAATTTGTTCCTGTGTTGAATTTATTAAAGGTTTTTGAAGATAGTAAAATAATAAAAATCATTTTATACAAAGACATATATTAAAAATAGAAACAATACTATCGCATTTTAACTAGAATGCATTATTGAATAGTGGAATGTTCAGCCTGGGAATCAGGTGACTGATTCTGCCTTCTGGCTTCCCCATGTATCAGCTGCTTGACACTGGGCCATTCCTGTACCTTGAGAAGCCTAAATTTCTTCAACTGTAAAACAATAATGAAGCAATAATGCTAAAAACCTTGCCAGCTTCCCAGGGATGTTATAAAGACCGAGGATGAAAATGGATGTGGAAGGGCTTTGTACTCTGTGATGCATGACACAGGTGTAAGGTACGATTATGAATAGCCTCATACAAAGACCCCAAATTGGAAAGGGCCCAGCACTAAATCGAATCTGACCTATCCTCTCCTTCTTGTTCTACCTCCAAGCTGAAAGATGAAAGCTGGGGATATGCAAATAATCGTCATAACTCATATTGATTTTTTTATTTATGAATCCACCCTTTACTGAAGGCCCCCTCTGATGTTTCATTTTGGGATAGAGGTGACCCTGGCTTCTTGAAGTCTTTGCTTGTGGAGAATGAGCTAGAAAAGTTTCAGAGACAGGCCTGGGGCATCTTTTTACATCTTTAATGAACAGACCAGTCTGCTGAAAGGTGAAGGAGCTCATTACCCCAGAGATGCTCCCAGGTGAGGAATTTAATCAGTCCTAGCCATTCATGAAGACCAGTGACAAAAGGTGACTACCGATGGATCAAGAGCCAGTGAACCTCGGTTCAGATGCTGATGTTGCCATGTAATAGCTATATGGCTTTGTAAAAGTTATGCATTTTATGGGCCTCAGTTTCCTCACCATTAAGATGAAGAACTTGGCTGATAGAGACAGTGGGTGACGGGGACAAGAGCACTGCTTCTAGAGTCCAAGGATTAGGCAATCATGCCTCTTTCTGCTACTCATTTGACGTTGGGCAAGTTCTTTCATTTCCCTGGGCCCTCGTTCCTCATCTATAAAATGAGAGGATTAGACTAGACCACTTATGGACTTTCTTTGGGCATAGATCCATGCCCCTAGGATCTCTGAAGGTGCAGGTGGGATCGCGGTGGGCAGCTGGTGAGCATGCACTCATTGAAGAAGCAAACTAGAGGGTTTGTGGGCTACTGAAGTATAGAGAGTCACCATCTTCTCATTCCATGACATCCTCACAATAACCACAGATGGTAACAGTGCACAGTCTCTTCTCTCATTTTAAGGTCATAGATTCATAGGGTCATTGACTGAGGGGCAAAGGGAACCTAGATGGCACTGAGACCAATCCCCTCCTTTTATGGATTAGGAAACAGTGATCTAGGGAGGTCCAGAGACTCTTCTAATGGTTGAAAACTGGCCTTCCAGTTCTTACGTCCAAAGCTCTTTTACATGCAGTATTATAAAATTCATTGCTAATCATAAGATACAGAGAATCCCTTAAATGAAAGGTAAAGTGTGTGTGTGTGTGTGTGTGTGTGTGTGTGTGTGTGTGTGTGTGTGTGTGTGCATGCATCTGAGGAATATTAAAAACCACAGAATTTTGGGGACCCTGAGATTGACCGAACACTTTCTCCCATTAAAGGAACATATCTACCACAGAAACAGGTGGGACTTTTCTGAAAGATTTATTTCACCTGTAGGCGATGTAAAGAATCACTGTAAATGGGACAAATTCTCTCTGTCTCTGTCTCTGTCTTGGTCTGTCTGTCTCTCTCCCTCTCTCCCTTTCTCTCCTCTCCTCTCTCTGTCTTTGTCTCTCTTTCTGCATGGGCTATTCTTTTTTCTTAAAATTATTTTTAGTTTTCACCATTCACTTCCATAATTTTATTTTTTTTTGCTTTTTGGAGGGGGGAAGGCAGGGCAATTGGGGGTTAAGTGATTTGCCCAAGGTCACATGGCTAGTAAGTGTTAAGTGTCTGAGGTCAGATTTGAACTCAAGTCTTCCTGACTCCAGGGCCAGTGCTCTGTTCGCTGTGCCACCTAGCCACCTCACTTCCATAAGATTTTGAGTTCCAAATTTTCTCCCCATTTCTCTTCTCCCCCCACCCCTAGATGACATGTAATTTGATATAGGCTCTCTATATACTTTCCTGTTGAACTTATTTTCACATTAGTCATGTCATAAAGAAGAATTAGAACCAATGGGAGAAACCACAAGAAAGCAGGAACAAACAAAAAAGAAGAGAGAGCAGATAATATGCTTCAATTTGCATTCAGACTCCATAGTTCTTTTTCTGGATGTGGATAGCATTTTCCATAATGAGTCCTTTGGAGTTGTCTTAGATCTTTTCATTGCTAAGAAGATGTAAATTTATCAAAGTTAGTTATCCCACATAGTAGCTGTTACTATGTACAAATTTCTCCTGGTTCATATCACTTCACTCAGCATCAGCTCATTCAAGTCTTCCCAGGGTTTTCTGAAGTCTGCCTGCTCTTCATTTCTTATTTAGCACAATATAACACAGCTTGTTCAGCCATTCCCCAACTGATGAGCATCCCCTCAATGTCCAATTCTTTGCCACCACAAAAGAGCTGCTATAAATATTTTTGTGCATGTTGGTCCTTTTCCCATTTGCATGATCTCTTTGGAATATAGACCTAGAAGTGGTATTGCTGGGTCAAAGGGTATGTACAGTTTTATTGCCCATTTCCAAATTGCTCTCCAGAATGGTTGGATCAGTTCACAACTTTGCCAACAATTCCAATTTCCTCCCATCTTCTCTAACATTTATAATTTTCCTGTTTTGTCATACCAGCCAATCTGATAGGTGTGAGGTGTACCTCAGAGTTGTTTTAATTTGCATTTTTCTAATCAATAGTGATTTGGAGTATTTTCCCATATGACTATAGATAGCTTTAATTTCTTCATCTGAAAATGGTTTATGGGCTATTCGTTATGTGAAAAATGGGGTATATGGCAGCAACTAACAACCTTAGGAATGGTGATAATTGACAGCCTTCATTAAATCAATCAACAAATATTATTGAATTATTAATATCTGTCAATGACGGGGTTAAGTAATGGGGATATAAAGAAAAAAGTTAAAGGGGAAGATAAGATGTGTCATTTGTCATTCGTTCTTAAAGAGGACCATGACATCAGGGGAATGATGACATGACTTTGATTTGAGTGAGAAAGGGCTGTGCAAAGTCACCAGCCTCAGTTTCTCCTCCAGAGCCATCTGGGTCTATAAAGGTAAGGGAATTTGAAGATCTTCCCTGACCCTTAATGGGCCTTACTTGGAGCCCAACAAAGGAAGCTTGCTTAGGGGAGGCTTGTTTTTCAGAAAGGCCCACAACTCTTGTTACTTTGTAATTAGGCAGTGGTTCATGAAGGATGTGATGTTCTCTGACCATGGAGAAGGGTATACATACCTTGAGGTGAGGTTTTGCTTCAGGGCTCACTTTGGGAAGAGTTGTGTGATTTGGCCAGATGAGACTCTGTGAAGCCATTGAGTCCCCTGGCTTTGAAAATCCATATGTTGGTGCTTCTGTCTCTGGTAACTAACACTGTATGTATGTAATGGTCAGACAGCTAGAAGCTCTGTCTGTTGAACTGTGTTATTTTCTCTGTCTGTATTTTTTTGGGTCTGCTTGTAATTTCTGTTTGTATTTTCTGAAGTTCAGCGTACTGACTTTACCCCCCTGAACTAAGTGAATTATATATGGATGTATGTATGTATATGTATATATGTATATGTGTATATGTATATATGTATATGTGTATATATGTATATGTATGTGTATATATATATATATAAAATCAAAGAACCTGTGCTAGCAGCCATCCTAGGTATGCTAGGGTGCTTGCTGTTACAGGGTCCAGTGGCTAGATATCAATCAGGATGCCTGGAGATGACCAAGGATTCAGTGGGAGAGCTTGGCCTTTTTAAACTAAGGTCTTTTCAAGTTCTCACTTTGAGTGAGACAATGCCCATTTAGTGAACAGGCCTTTTTAAGAAGTGAGTCAAGGGATGTCCACTTTAAAAAAAATTCAAACTAGGAGGGGAAGATCCTCAGGGTTGCTGTCCAAAAGAGAAATAGTTACTAGTTCCATTCACTCTGAGCGAGGAGGGTAAAAAAAAAAATAACCATTAAGTGGTGCTTGGGCAGGGATCTATTATTGTCCAATCCATGAGAACCAGAGTAAATTGGGTTTAAGGCTTGGTCTTTGAGAAAAAATGGAGTCAGTAAACCACAAATTAACTAGATACCTTCCTTTGGGCAGAACATGGAGAGAAGAAGAGAGGAGAATACAAGCTGAGTTGTCCACCTGGAACTGGCCAGCTGGGTCCCCATTCAGGCAGCTTAGACAGCTCACAGGTTATGGTTTGTCCTTCATTCTTGAACAGCTATGGGTATTGATAGGACAGACTATATATATGTGTATATATAGATATATATATAGATATACATATATACACACACACATACACACACACACACGTATGCATGCATATTGTAGAGAGAAGGTAACCAAGTATAGAAAAAGAAAGACAGATTATTCCTAGAATGGAGTAAGCTAATACAAAGATGTGAATATGGGGCATGGAATATTCTGTGTGGGGAACAGTAAATAAGCCAGTGTAGCTAGATCATAGAGTAAATGGAAGGAAGTGATATGCAAGACTGGAAACATAGAAAAGGTTCAGGTTATTAGGAGCTTTAAATGACAGTGTGTTTTTACAAATGGATTCAAGAGCTGATATGGAGCTTCTAGAGTTTTTGAGTAAAAGGGTGAGGTTGGGAAGGAGGGACCCAGACTTTAGGAAAATCACTTTGGGGACTGTGTGGGTAGATGAAAGCTGAGGTCACTCCTATGGTAGGGAAGACAATTAGCAGCCTATTAAAACTCCCCAAAGATTCTAATGGTGAGGTCTGAGCTGGGGTGAAGTTAGGTGATGTGAATGATGGTGTTGTGCATGAGGAATGTACAGATAGAAATTAAATGATTTTTGCAACAGAACAGGCATGTGAGATGAGGAAGAGACAGGATTCCAAGGGGACTACAAGGATGTGAACCCAGAGGAATGGAAAGGTGTCAATGCCCTTGACTATAAAAGGGAAGGACAGAATATAGTTTGAGTTTGGGTGAAAGGATAAGGAGTTCTGTTTGGATAAGTTGCCTTTGAGATGCCTCTGTCATATCCAGTTCAAAATATCCAGTAAGGGCAGTTTGTTTTGTGAAAATGGAGCCCAGGAGAAATATTTGAGTAAGACCCATAGATATCGGAGTCATCTGTGGAGAGATGGTATTTGAGCCCTTATTTGAAGTAATGGTAACTGAAGGAGGCCTTACTGAATTTCAAGGGAGGACAAGTGTGATATTATGGACTCAATATATCACTAATTCAAGGGCCTTTGATTACATAGCTGTGAGAGCTCCCAGAGTGGTATTGGTTTAATAAAAATGGAAACCACAGGCGTTATTCTGATAAATGACTTTTTAAAAAAATGTGATTTAGTTTTATTTCTTCTATAAGATACAACTCCCCCTCCCCCAAAGAATAACAATTCCTTCAGAATGCAGCCACTGGCAGGTTCTCCAAAGGCTGCCAGGTCCCTTCTGTGAACATGGCCATGTATTCTTCTAGGAAGGCTCACAGCCTTCAGGTGGTTGCTGAATGTTCTCCATTTCCACTCAGTATCAATTGAAGAGATTCATCAACACATGGTCTTGCAACAGTCTGATTGCAAAGTCTGATATTTTAGTCTGCATCGCCAATTCAAAAACCAGAGTTTGGGGATGACCAGCAAGATCCATATGTACCTCTTGGAAATGCTGAGCCCTCCTCCACTTGTCTAGGTCTTCCTTTTCCAGGTGTCTCCCACAATCCACGTTCAACATTTCCAAGTTAGATATTAATATCTTTTTTTCTTGTTTTTTTTCCCCCTCCTCCTCCTCCTCTTTCTCATCCTCCTTCCTTTTTCCTCCTCCTCCTCTTCCTCCTCTACCTTCTTCCATTTCAGTTTAATTCAACAAATTGTAATTTAATCAAACAGGCAGGAATGAAATTCCCCTGTGTAGGGAACCATCTTAGGTTCTGAATCCATCTAATTCTTCACTCAAGGATCTGGCCAGGATTTGAAAAGCATTTTGCTCTATTTGCAACATGGCCAACCCTGCTTTCCTCTAATGAACCATTCCTTGGTCTTGCAACTTAATATTCCAACTTTGTTTGATGATTAAATTATTTATTTATTCAGCAAACAGTAATTGCCAATGGTAAACCAGGCATTGAACTAAGCTGTGTTTCAACTTTTCTGTTGTAACAATGAAATTATAATTATTAGTATTATCTGAAATATTATGATATATGAATGTTATATGAATTACGTGAATATTATATAAATAAATAGCATATAGCCCTACCAAGCTGAAAACTTGGATTACAGTCACCACCCTCTGCCTTAACGCCTATTTATGCGTTGCTAAATGAATTTAGAGAAAACCATGAAGCTGTGCTGGCCAAATCCACTACAAGTTATATTACACAATCCCAAGTGGTCCCTCACTGGAGCAAGGCAATCCTTTTATACTCCCCTGCTAATTATCCCATGCACCATGGTTACTTTTTCCCAAACTTTTCATCTCTCTTCACTATTTCCATAAACCTTCTTCCTCCATCATCTCACCTGAGAAACTTGCTTACACTTCACTGAAAAATTTGAAGCCATTATATGAGAGCTTACTCTTCTTTCTTTCTCCTCTCATGTCCCAAAGACCTTCTGCTACTTCCTCCATCTTTAGCTCTGTCTCATATGAAGAGGTGGTTCTTCCTATGACAACCAATCCCTCCTCAGGCAGTAAGTGATTCCTTTGCATCTTGTGTTCTTCAGCAAATTGCATATCTCTCACTTAGCTTTAATTTCTCTGTCTTCTGACTACTTCTCTAATCCCCACCACTGTGTCCAGGTCCTTCCCCATCTTAAAAACAAAACCCAAAATCCCCAACCCTCATGTGATCTCCTCTAGCTACCACCCCATATCTGCCTTCTCTTCTGTGATGTAACTCCTCGATTCCCTCTACAACAGAGACACCCACTTTTCCTGCTCACACTCCCTTCTTAACTCATTCCATTCTAGCTTCTGACTTCATCATTCAACCAAAACTGCTTCCCCCAAAGTTCCTAATGATCTCTTAATTCCCACTTTAATGGACTTTTCTCAGCATGCCTCTTTGCCTCTCTGCAGTCTGTTGAAATTTTTAATCACCCTGTTCCCTTTGATATTCTCTTCTCTTTAATGACACTACTCTCTTCTTGTTCTCCTTCTACCTCTCTGACTATTCCTGATTTTCCTTTGCTGGATCTTCATCCAGCTCAAGTCTGCTAACCTGTCCTTCAGGGTTCTCTTCCAAGTCTCTTTGCTCTATCTTTTATATCTCTTGGTAATATCAACTCCCATGTATTCAATTTATTTTGCTCTGTTGCCCATCCCTAAATATGCTCATCAAGCCCTTACCATCCTGCTGACCTCTAGCCTTGCATCTCCAACTGACTATGGCACATCTTGAGCTGGACATTCTTTAGACATCTACATTCAATATTTCCAAAGTGCAATTCATTATTTTAGCTTCAAAACCCTCCATTCTTCCTAATGTAACCTAACCTAACCTGTAAGGGTGCCACCATCTCAGTTTATCAGGCTTAAAATCAAACTTAACTCCTCTCTGTCTCTAGCCCCCCCCCCCCCCACAGTCTTTTGTCAAGTCCTGTCAGTTTTACCTCTATATCATTTCTTGAATACATCTTATTATCTCTTCTGATACTGCTACCACACAAATACAGATACTCAGCACTTCATGCCTGGATGATTGGAATAACCTGTGAGTGAGTCTGCTCTCCCCCTATAGTCCATCTTCCACTCATCACTCAGTGTTCTTCCTAAAGTTCAGCTTTGACCATGTTGCCCTGCTCCCCAGTTCAGTAAACTCCAGTGCAATGGCTCCCTATTGCCTTCAGGATCCAATTCAAACCCTTTGCTTGACATTTCAAGCCCTCCTTACTAGAACTTTCTTAACATTCCCGTAGTCTTACCCCTCACTCCCCTTTATGTATTTCGTGATCCACTGACATTGGATCCCTTTCTGTTTCTTTCCCAAGCCATTTCTTCTGCCTCCTTCTTGACTCTCTTGATTCCACTTTCATGGTCTGTTCCCCATGTCTGGAATGCTCTCCCGCCTGTCTCCCTTGGATTCTTCCAAGTGCCAGCTGAAATCTCACCTTCTACAGGAAGACTTTCTGAATTCCCCCTAATTTTAGTGCTATTCCTCTGTTGATTATTTCCAACTTATCCTGCATATCAACTGTTTGAATGTTCTCTCCTGTTGTAGACAGTGAGCTCCTAGAAAGCAGGGACTGTCTTTTGCTTTTCTTTGTCTCTCCATTGCAGTCCCTGATACATTGGAAAGACTATACATGTTTATTGACAGACTGACTTTTTGAATTTCCAAGGTCTGGGTGATTTCCCACCTTCCCATCAACTTCAGAACAGCTTCACTGTAATAGTGCCAAGCAGTGTCTTCATCAGGAGCCAAAGATAGACTTGATGCAGATTCACAACTCTACCTTGAGCCCATTTGATCACTAAACTTTACATAAGGGAATCATCTTGAGGATTCAATCTAAGGGACATCCAGGAGTTATGAGTTACTGCTTTCATCACATATGCACTCTAATATTGGGACCACTTTCTCTTGGCTTCTGCATGTATTTGCAGATGTATGTGCCATAGACTTTGGAGATGGGAGGATGTTTTGTACTGACTTTTTACTCTGCAATCTTAGGAAAATAACTTTTTCTTTTTTAAAATTTTTTCCCCCAATTTATTTATTTATTTATTTTTAGTTTTCAAAATTCATTTCCACAACATTTTGAGTTACAAATTTTTCTCCCCATCTTCCCCCTACCCCCATCCCAAAGTAGTGGGTGTACTGAATACACCTTCCCCCAATCTGTTCTCTCTTATGTCCTGCCTCATCCTCCCAACTTTATTTTAAACATTTGTTTACAAAACTTTGAATTCCAGATTTTTTCCCTTCTTCCTTCCTCACCCACCCCCACTGGGATGATAAGCAATTCAATATAGGTTGTATATGGGGAGTTAGGCAAAACATTTCTATAATAGTTATATTGTGAAAGACTAACTATAATTCCCTCCATCCTATTCTGCCCCATACTTATTCTATTTTCTCCTTTGACCCTGTCCCTTTTCAAAAGTGTTTGCTTCTAACTACCTTCTCCCCCAATCTGCCTTCCCTTCTATTATCCCCCCTCTTATCCCCTTGCCCCCATCTCATTTTTCTGAAGAGTAAGATACCCAATTGAGTGTGTATGTTATTCTCACCTTAAGCCAAATTCAATGAGAGTGAGGTTGTCCCATTCCCTTTCACCTTCCTGCTCTTCCCCTCCATTGTGACAGTTTTCTCTTGCCTCTTTTACACGAGATAATTTACCCTATTCTAACTCTCTCTTCCTCCTTCCCCCAATAAATTCCTCTCTCACCTCTTAATTTTACTTTTTTTGGATATCATCCATTCATATTCAACTTGTCCTGTGCCCTCTATGTATACATGTACATACGTATGCACACACTCACATATATATTTATACACACATACACCCTCCTATGCATATATATATGCATATCTATATATCTATATCTATATCTGTATCTATATCTATATCTCACACACATATATATTCCCTTCACCTATCCTCATACTGAGAAAAGTCTTATGATTTACAATTATCATTTTTCCATGTAGGAATGTAAATAGTTCAACTTTAATAAGTTCCTTATGATTTCTTTTTCCTGTTTACCTTCTCATGCTTCTCTTGTTTCTTGTATTTGAAAGTCAAATTTTCAGTTCAACTCTGGTTTTTTCATCAAGAATGGATGAAAGTCCTCTATTTCATTGAATGATCATATTTTCCCCTGAAATATTAGACTCAGTTTTGCTGCATAGGTGATTCTTGGTTTTAATTCTAGCTCCTTTGACCTCTGGAATATCATATTACAAGACCTTCAATCTCTTAATGTAGAAGCTGCTAGGTCTCTTGTTAACCTGATTGTGTTTCCACAATACTCAAATTGTTTCTTCCTGACTGCTTGCAGTATTTTCTCCTTGACCTGGGAACTCTGGAACTTGGCTATAATATTACTAGGAGTTTTCTTTTTGTCATCTTTTTCAAGAGGCAATCAGTGAATTTTTTTTTAATACTTTAATTTATTTTAGTTTACATCATTCATTTCCATGAGATTTTGAGTTAAAAATTTTCTCCCCATCTTTCCCCTGCCCACCACCCCAAAACAGCAATCCCATTGTATTACCCCTCCCCCAAATCTGTTCTCTCATATGTCCTCCCCCATCACCTCACTGACTTTTCAGTAGGGCAGGATGGATCTCCCTACCACAGTGCCTGTGTATCTTAAGTTCCAGTTGGATGTAGTTAATAATAATAACAACAATAATAATAATAATAATAATAATAATAATAATAATAATGATAATAGCGTATATATATATACTTATATATTTTTAATGTTTGATTATAGAGCTTTAAATTCTAGATTCT
>JAQQSU010009235.1:0-12746 GCA_028627135.1 Pseudochirops cupreus
TATATATATATATATATATGCAATTATTATTATTATTATTGACTATATCCAACTGGAACTTGAGATACACAGGCACTGTGGTTGGGAGATCCATCCTGCCCCGCCGAAAAGTGACATAGGAGAGAATAGACTGGGTGAGGGGGGACACACTGGGATGGCTATTTTGGGGTGGTGGGTGGGGGAAAGACGGGGAGAAAATATGTAACTCAAAATCTTGTGGAAATGAATGATGCAAACTATAATAAAATTTAAAAAAAACTAACCTCAAAAATACATTGAGGAGAGAGAATTTAAGAATTATTGGTATACCTGAAAGCCATGTTAAAAAAAAAACAGCCTTTATATCATATTTTAAGAAATTATAATGAAATAAATCCCAGATATTTTAGAACCAGAGAAAGAAGTAGAAAATAGAAGAATTCACTGGTTACCATCTGGAAAAAGCCCAAAATGAAAACTCCTAGAAATATAATAGCCAAAAATTCAAAGCAGATCAAAAAGAAAATACTACAAAAAGCCAGAAAGAAATAATTCAAATGCTATATAGTCAAAATTGTAAAAGATTTATTAGGTACCAATGTGAAGGAGAGGAGGACTTGTAATACAACATTCTGGAAGTCAAAGGAGCTATGATTACAATAAAGTTTAACTAAAAAAATTAAGTACAATTATTAAGTGGAAAAATAAACATTTAATGAAATAGAAGACTTTTGAGAATTCCTGGTGAAACACCAGAGCCTAACAGAAAATTTGACATTAAAGCATAAAATGAAAATGGATAGGAGAATTGATTAGAAACAAGAAATCAACAAAATGTTGTTTATAGGAAACACACTGGAAACAGAGAGATTCAAACAGAATTAAAATAAGGGAATGAGAATCTATCATGTTTCAGCTGAAGTAAAAAAAAAAGTCAGGGAGAACCATCATTATTTCAGACAAAGCAAAAGGAATAAGAGACTTAGAGAAAATAATTAGGGAAACTAAATCTTGCTAAAAGGTATCATAGACAAGTTAATATCAGTATCGAACAAATATACACCAAAGGCAAAGTACTCAGATTCTTGAAGAAAAAGTTAAATGAGTTGTAGGAGGTAATAAAAAGTAAAATAATACTAATGGAGGAGTAGAATTTACCCCTCTTGGATCTAGATAAATCTAATCATAAAATAAGCAAGAAAAAAGTTCAGGAGATGAATAGAATTTTAGAAAAGTTAGATATGATAGACCTCTAGAGAATATGAAAGTAGAAAGGAATATGGCTTTTTTGCAGTCATGAATAGTGCTTTCACAAAAAATTGACCATATTTTATGGCATAAAATTTTCACAAGCAAATGCAGAATAGCCAAAATATTAAACATACATTTTTCATATTATAATGGAATATAATTACATACAATAAAGGGCCTTTGAAGTATAAATTAAAATTAATTGGAAACCAAATAATTTAAAGTTGAAGATGAGTGGGTCAAAGAACAAATCATAAAAATAACCAAAGATTTAATCAAAGACAGGAACAACAAGGAAACAAAATACCAAATTTGTGGATTTTGGCAAAAGCCATACTCATTGAGAATATATATGTTTAACACTTAGATCAGTGAAAGAGAGAAAGGGCAGAACCAAGATGCTAGAGTACAGACTGGGACCCAGCTGAGTTTCCACAGTCATCCCCACCAAACAACTTTAAAATAATATCTTGAATCAAATTTTGGAGCAACAGAGTCACTGAAAGTGCAGAGGGAGACATTTATCCAATCCGGGGTGGAGAACCTACTGCCTCAAGTTCACATAATGCCTTCTAGGTCCTTGGGTTTAGCCTTTTGACTGAGTCCAAGTTTTACAGAACAAATCCTTTTATTAAGAAGATTTGTTCTGTGAAGTTCAGATTCAGTCAAAGGGCCTCACTTAAGGATCTATAGGACCACATGTGGCCTTGAAACCACAGGTTCCCCATCCCTGATCCAGCCTAACAAAGCTTGAAAAATACACAGAGAGGTCTGTAATAAGATGTAGATAAAGATCTGGGGAGAAATGAGCACCAGCAGCAGGCCTTGGAGTAGTAGTAGCAGTAGCTTCAGCGATTTTGAACACAGAAATAGTAAGAGGATTGTACAACTTGTCAGAAAGTGATTACAGCATACCCTTTCCCTACACTAAGTGCTATTTACACTAATGGGCAACTCTGTTACCCATAAGCAATTGAACCAAAAAACTGAGTCACAGTTCCTAGGTAGAAAAGAGTGATTTTGAAAAGTCACAAAGGAGAAGGGGCCGTGGTCACAGTTCCAGGGCCAAGAGGATCACTAGTACCTCTGCCTACATGGAAAGAGTGGCCTTTACCTGAGTAAAGATCAGGGAATAGGGCAGGAGAGCAGTAACCACACATCACCTATGATAACACCACTTTGGGAAGCACTGAAAGATTGCAGAACCCCAGCAGCCAAAAAAAAGAAAGAAAAAGAAAAATCCTGAAGCTTGAAACAATACCTCTCAATTCCTAGGTTAGCAGAGACCAACTTTAATATAAAATTCAAAGTAAAGAAATAGGCTGGGGAAATGAGCAAGCAACAACAATGACAACAAAAGATCATAAAAAGCTGCTAGAGTGGCAGGAAAGACCAAAACATAAATTTAGGGAAAGAAGACATAAACATAGAAGAAGATAACAATGGGAAAATAGCTATAAAAAGCCTCAAAAAAGTATCCAAGGCTACTGAAAAGTGTTAAAAAAAAAAAAGAGAGAGAGAGAGAGATAAAAGTGGTAGAGGGAAAATTGGGAAAAGAGATAAGAGTGATACAAGAATGCTGAAGAAAATGATACCTTAAAAAGCAGAATAGGCCAAAAAGAAAAGAAAATCCAGAAATTCATTAAAGGAAAAAAAAAATCCTTTAAAAGCAGAACAGACCAAATGGAAAAGCAAATCCCAAAGATCACTGAGGAAAAGAACTCCTTAAAATATGGATTCAGAAAAAAAAAAAAGACAAAAGCTCATTGAAGAAAATAATTCCTTAAAAATTATAATTGGGCAAGTGGAAGCTAATGACCCCATGAGACCTCATGGTGGGCTATTATTGAAACTCACTCTCTTAGAAGAAATAAAGCATTTTTCCCAAATCACTACAGATAATTTTAATTTCTTCATCTAGAAGCTGTCTTTCATATTCTTTGACCAAATAATATCATTTTCTACTGTGTATTATATACTTAATCTATTCTATTGACCTGTCAATCTTTTTTTTTAAACAATAGCAGATTGTTTTGATAATTAGCACTTTGTTACACAATTAGAGATTTGTTATGGCTAGGCTACCTTGCTTCACATTTTTTTCCATTAATTCCCTTGATATTCTTGTTAATTTTGAAACATCTGATCTAAGTCCAGATGATTTAAAAATAATTGTTGTAAGATTACATATTCAAAAATGCAATTTTCCAATTTCAGTAACTACTATATTATCCATTTGGTTTTTTCCCATGGGGGCAAAAGGATTTTGACAACAAAGCAAAATGGTTATGACACTTATAGCCCACAATGATTTTGGAACATTGTAGAGCATAGGAAAGAACATGGATATGCCAAACCATAGAGACATAATTTTGATGACTTTTCGAGAGAAAATTTCCTATTTCTCATACAAATAATAGTATTTAACTAGTTGTTTCTGATCATTTTTGGTCTTCAATTTTATCAAAGGTATAAATCCTTAGGGTTTATGACCATAAGGCTGAAACAAAGACTTTTCCTACTGGTCTTCATTATCTCTAGGATTCACTATAATGACATGGGTTTTGGCTATGAAGAGTTTGATCTGTAAACTGAATTAATCAAAATAGAAACTTTCAAAAATAAGAAATTCCAGACTAATAAATTGTGCATGCAATTAAAACAACTAGAAAAAATAAAAAAATTTGAAGTTGCCAATTAAACACTAAAATAGAAAGCCAAAAGAAAGATTAATAAAAATTAAAATAAAAAGTGAACCAATAAAAAACTAGAAGTTGATTTTATTTTAAAAAGCAATAAAATAAATAAAGCATTGACTAACTTTATTTTAAAAAAAAGAAAACCAAAGTACCCACATCATACATGAAAAAAGATGATTATACAACTAATGAAGATAAAATAAAAAAAATTTTAGATCTTTTGCCCAAACATTTGCCAATAATACTGACAATCTAAACGAAATGGACAAAATATTTACAAAAATATTAATAGAAAAGGGCATTGAACATTTCAATAGGCATATGTTAGAAAAAGAAATCAAACAAACCATAAGTGAAGTCCCTACAAGGGGAAAAACGGGACCAGATGGATTTATAAGCAAATTCTAAGAAACATTAAAGAACAATTTATTTCAATACTATATGAACTGTCTGAAGGAGTCATATTAAATTCTTTCTATGACACAAATATGTGGTTTTGATACTTTAACCAGAGAGAGGAAAAACAGAGAAAGAAAACCAAAGACCAATTTCTCTAATGAATATTGATGTGAAATTTTAAATAAAATACTAGCAAGAAGATTATAGTGCTAAATCACAAAAATCATACACTACAACTAGATGTAATTTATCCCAGAAATGCAACACTGGTCTAATTCTAGGAAAACCATCAGCATAATTGACTATATCAGTAGCAAAACAACAACTTATGATTACAACAATAAATGCAGGAAAAGCTTTTGACAACATACAAGGTTCCATTCCTACTGAAAACATTAGAAAGCATAGGAATAAGTGGTGATGTCCTTAAAACATTGATTAATACCTGTCTAAAACCAAGGTAAACATAATCTATAATGGGAATGAACTACCTTTCCAATAAGATCAGGACTGAAGCAAGGATGTCCATCATCACCATTATTTTTTAACATTATACTAGAAATGCTAGCTATTACAATAAAATAAGGAAAAAAGAAATTGAAGAAATAAGCATAGACAATGAAGAAACAAAACTATCACTTTTTGCAAATGATATGATGGTATATTTGTATAATCCAAGAGATTCAGCTTGAAAACTAATTGAAACAATGAACTTTAGCAAAGTTGCAGGACATAAAATAAAACCACATAAACCATCAACATTTCTAAATATTGCCAAAAAATCCCAGTAGAAAGATAAAGAATGAGAAATTCCATTTAAAACAGATTAATCAAATAGCTGGGAATTTACTTGCCACCATACACACAGGAACAACATGAATGCAATTACAAAACACTCATGACACAAATATAGATCTTGATGATTGAAGAAATACTACGTATGGGTAGGCTGATCCAGTACAATAAAAATGGAAATCTACCAAAATGAATTTATGTATTCAGTGCCATACTAATCAACTTACTAAAAAAAACTACTTTATAGAGCTCATAAAATAATTAAAATTTATCTTGAAGAACAAAAGATCAAGAATATCAAGAGCATCAATGAAAAAAAGTGAAAGGATTCTAGAAGTAACAGATCTCGAACTATATTACTAAGTGGTAATCATCAAAACAATTTAGCACTTAAGAAATAGAGTGATTAAACAATGGAATAGATTAGGTTCACAATGTACAGAAATAAATGAGCAGCATTACATACTGTTTGATAAACCCAAAGATCCTAGCTACTTGAGTAAGAGCACACTATTTGATGAAAACTGCTCATAAACTGGAAACTTAGTCTGCCGGAAACTAGGAGTAGGCTAATATCTCACACCACATGGAAAATTAAGCTCAAAAAGTTTACAGGATTGAAATATAGTTATACCATAAGTAAATTAAGGAAGCAAGGGGAAAAAAACAACTGTAACTTCTATGGTCAGGGGAAGAGTTCATGAGCAACAAAGAGATAGAGAGGTTCATAGGAGGTGAAATGAATAATTTTGATTATATAAAAATGTAAAATATTTACAGAAATAAGACCAATGAAGTCAATATTTGTAGAAAATTATGGAATTGGGAAAATTTTGCAGCAAGGTTTTTCTGTTAAAAAATGTCTTAAATATTTCTCATTTGAGAATTTTTGAATTTCTCAAATCCATAAGAAACAGCCTAATTTATAAAAGCCATAGTCACTTCTCAATTGATAGTCAAAGGATATGAATAGGAAGTTTTCAGAGGAAGAAAAAAAAGCTATTCATAGTCATATAAAAATGTTCTAAATCAGTAATAATTTGAGAAAAGCAAAATAAAATAACACGGGGGTACCACCCCATATCCATCAAATTGGCTGAGTTGACAGAAAAGGAAAATGACAAAAACTGGAGCAGATATGAAAATTTGGTGGAAATCACTTTTAAAAAGTGTCTTTTTTCTCCTCTTTTAATTGTCGTTATAAAATAACTTTTATTTTTTTACTCTTTGTAGTAGTTGTAGAGAGAGCTAATTTAGACAGAAATTTCTAATCTGCCAGTATCTGAAAAGCCTTTTGTCTC
This sequence comes from Pseudochirops cupreus, assembly GCA_028627135.1. Classification (NCBI taxonomy): domain Eukaryota; kingdom Metazoa; phylum Chordata; class Mammalia; order Diprotodontia; family Pseudocheiridae; genus Pseudochirops; species Pseudochirops cupreus. The sequence continues at coordinate 6,425 of JAQQSU010009235.1, forward strand.
TTCTTTAGAGCTTGGACAAAACATTGTAATCACTCTAAAGAATGTACTGCTGCAAAATAACTAGTATGGAAGAAATCTTACTTGCCTTGTCAGTAATGGACAACAAACACATTTGAACATCCATACATTTCCTCATGCAAACCATGTCTCACTCCTTTTTCAGACTGATTTCATGTCCTTTGGTCATTTCACAAATTAATTCTTGATGTAGACATATCCTTTTTTAGGACTTGTTGTGATTAAAACTGCATCATTTACAAATTTGACTTTCTAAGATAAAAGGTCAGAAACAGTTACACTAACCATAATTGAAATCATGAGACATTGCACTATCGGACATTTATTTTAATTTAATAATAATTTGTCTTTACGTACACCCACACCCACACACACATACACATATATTTGACTGTATCTGAAGAACTTTAGCTGAATCAGATGAACATGAAAGATTAGGGAGTAAATGCTTGTTTCATCTCTATTAATCATACTGGTGAGAGAGATTGACTGTATTTTCTGTTCTATCTTTATCTTTTTCTATGGTTAAATGAGGGCTAAAGTTTAGTGGTGCCCTTTTCCTGCTGCACAGACATATAGGCACATGTATTTTTTTTTTTACTTTGAAAAAATATTTGAGTCAGAAGTACTTTGGTAAATTGAAAAAAAAACAGTGGACTTTAGAGCAAAAGATCTGAGTTTTAGTTACTTCAATTTTTTTTTAGGCTCAGTCAGGTTCCTTATCTCTAGGGTGAGTATTAAAATATTCTCCATGACATACATTTACCTCTCTCAACATTGTTGTAAAGTGAGGTTCACATGAGATAATGTATGTTAATATGCTTTCTAGAATTTAACTTTCTTATGATTATGAAGTACTATTTTTGACTATGTATTTCTGCATAGCCCATTATATTAGCAGTGCCATCCATCTAAGATTTTGAAGACATCTGAAAACTGTCCTTCTTAAGAAATCATATTTATGTAGTATACAAGTAATCTTACCCTGCTTAACTAAATTCTTGGGACTATCCAGAAGTAAGTATATCATCACCAGTGTATGACAAGCAGGTCTTTTTTCTTTTCAAATTCTAAAAAGTCTATGCATAGCTTAACTTTTTCTGCAGAGACTTTACAAAGTCATTATCAAGCCATTATGAGTTAATATCTCAAGATAATCAGTCTTTCAAATAATTTTTCTTTTCATGTTCTATAGAACCAAGTTTTCATGTTTAAAAATATTGACTGAAGAACATCTGTTAAAGATATGGCACCTATTTCATTCATTAAATTGTTTTTTAGCTATTCAATAAAATTAACTTCAGTAGCATCCTACCACAATACATTTGATAGTAACTAATAAGTAGCATCTTACTAATAAATGCAACTATTGTCCATTCTCATTTGAACTTCACATGTGCAACAATATTACAGATACTAGTCCAACAGCAATTGGGCTTTGATATACATCTCTGCTATATACTTTTAATTAATACACTAGATTCTAGTAAGTTTAATCTGAAGAATTTTGTTGAAGTATGATTCTTCTTCACTTGCATATTACCTAATTTTATTCCCTAATAGTAGAAAAGATTTTTTTAAAAAAAATAAGAATTAATAACATCTGGATTTTGAAGTGTATTTGCTGATACTGTTCACTGACTGAACTGTGATGCGCAATCAATGAGATTGGCAATTGAAATTCCAAACACAGAAGAATATGTTAGACATAAGATTGTGACTGCTAACAGTTTATCCTAAAGGGCAACCTTGCATGTCATAGCACTACATTGCAATGTCATGCAAATATGATGCAAAATATACTGTGATAGCATCACATGTGGGATTTGCAGGTTGTGCTACTATCATTCATAGAAAATGATGCTTTTCCTGAAAGCTAGAAGATGAATATATGGTGGAAACATGAATCAAAGCTTGGAATTCTAAAAAAAAATCACAGCATTCATATTTCTAGTCTGATATCTGTATGTAAAGGTAAAGTCCAAATATATAATATCACCAGACATTTTATAGTAGATTAGATTTAGTTTTCTTTTTAGTCTAATTTTCTATATTAGTAGCATCAAGTGACACTTTTTGGTGGGATATTCTAGTAATTTATTTCCATGACATTGTCTTAGGAAGGTAAGGAAGTCCTTTTACAAAGTAACTCATCAATAAGCTATTAAGGATCTACCATACATGAATGCATCTAAGCCATTTTGTGTCATTCCTTTTTTTATCATTTCCCTAACAATATATTGAATCCTCATTTGCATTTAACTAAAAACGTTAATACACTGTAGGGATTTTTTTTTTGCTACACTTATATTCAGAATTTGAAGTGATGTTTGTCCAACAGTTATTTACAAGGATTTTATTTTTACTTTATCATATCATCTTTCATATAAACATCTGATTCTTAATATATATATATATACATATACATGCATATATAAATTGAATTGATCTGAAAACAATATCAAAATATAGCCCATAAGAAAAAAAATCCATTTCTGTAGAATACATAATTCAGCATTTTGAAAACACACACTCCTTTGGGTGCACATAAGGAGAGTTGTCTTTTGGTTTATTCAAAACTGTAAAGATCAAGAGTAAAACCAGACCTATATTCATAATGAGTAATTTATTTTTTAGAAGAATGAGAGATTATAAATTCTGCAACTTAAATTATCCTTGAATTTAAACAAATATTTTAAATATGATTTGGAAAGTAGGAGATAGTTTTGATCATTTTGCTTGAGGGATTTGTTTTTTTGGTCCACTTTATGAAAACAATCAGTATTTCCTTGAAGTAGCTTTTGTCCTACCTTCAGTCAACTATGGGGAACAAAAAGGAAAAAATTAATAACTATAGAAACTCCAACCTAATGGAAATGTTTTGGCATTTAATAAAGAACATTTTGAATCATTGCTGGAAACTACATTTTTTTTTTCCTCAGAGGCAGCCTTATCTAATACTTCACTGATCAAGGTCAGCAGATAGGACAGCCGTATTCAGCAACCTAGCAGTGGAGTCTGAAAAAAAAAACAAAAAACAAATGTGCTTTGTTTTTTAAAAACAATTTTTAAAACATTTTTTATTTAAAGTTTTAAGTTCCAAATTCTACCCTTCTCTTCCTCCTTCCTCCCCACCACCCATCATCATGGTAAGCAATCAGCCATCAGTTATGCATATGTAATTATGTAAAACATTTCCATATTGGTCATTTTATACAAAAAGACTTGAATAAAAAGGAAGACAGTGAAAAATATCATGCTTCAGGTCCACATTCAATCAATATCAGCTCTTTCTCTGGAGGTTGATAGTATGCTTCATCATTAGTCCTTTGGGATTGTCTTGGATTGTTGAATTCCTGAGAATAACTAAAACATTCACAGTTCTTCATTGAACAATATTGCTATTACTGTGCACAATGTTATCCTGGTTCTGTTCACTTCACTGTGCATCAGGTCATTACATGTTTATTTTTTTCTGAAATGACCTCCCTTATAATTTCTTACAGCACTATAATATTCCATTACCTGCGTCTACCACAGCTTATTTAGCCATTCCTCAATCGATGAATATACCTTTAATTTTAAATTCTTAGCTACCACAAAAAGAACTGCTATAACTTTAAATGTACTTTCAAGTTAACTTTATTGGAGCTGAGATTTTCCTTCCTTTTTATGGGCCACTCATTGGTAGAAAAAAGTGGTAAAGCAGGTAGAGAAGAACCAAAATTAGGGAGGTTCTAGTGACCGCATCTGCTCATACACTCTGTGGAATAATGGCAACAATTATTGGTTCATGGAAACAAATGGCAAATGATGAGAGAAGGTTTTATATAGAATTAAAGTGGGCAGTAGGAACAAGCTAATGTATTTAATGATCATTTCACTTCAAACTATTGACCTTCTTCCCCATACTAATTTGCTTGGTGATCTCACCACCTCCCATGGGTTTAACTGCCATCTCTACGCAGATCATTCTCAAATTTTCCTCTCTTGCCGCAAACACTCTGCTGTTTTCTAATCTCACATCTCTAATTGTCTTTCAGATATCCCAAACAGAATATCCAACAGGCACCATAAACTCTACGTGTCCAAAATGAAACTCTTTATCTTTCTCCTTAAACTCTCCCCCCTCTCCCTGTCCCACTTAATGTAGAGGGCAACACCATCCTCCCATCTTCCCAGTCCCTGAGGCTTATGAATGAGCAATTATCCTGGACCCTTTTTTGCCTCACTCTCTGTATCCAATCTGTTGCCAAAGCCTGTTGATTTTTACTTTTGCAACGTCTTGCCAATACACCATTTTCACTTCCCTAATGCTGCCACTGCCTAGGTGCAGGTCCTCATCACCTCACTTCTCGATTATTGCAATAGCCTTCTGGAAGGTCTGCTGGTTTCAAGTCTCTCCCCATTACAATTCATCCTTCATTCTTCTACTAAAATAAATTTCCCAAAGCACAATAAAATATTGCTTCTTTGCTCAAAGACCAAATGCATGTAATCCCTGTCCTGAAGTTCATTGGTAGAGGACTTTGCTCTTATTGGCAGAAATAAAAGTCCTGTCCTATGTGAAGGTCAAGGAGGAGTTGGTGAGAGTGGGAGAGCTCCAGTCTTCTTCAATCCCCTTTGGGACCCTTCAAACTTCAAGTATTTCTTCAGGATTCTTTAAGCAATGAATTGTTTTGGGTGCTTCTGACTTCCAGGTTCAAGAGAGAAGATGAAAGCAGCCAACACTCTTTCAGATTGCTGATGGAAAACACTTGGAAGAAATGTGAGAGGAACTGGAAGTCTTCATCATGCCCCTGTCCCCAGATTGCTACAGAAGAGGCTCCAAGAGTTTCTCCCTTGGTTGGATTCAGATTGCTCTCTCTTGGTTGAGCTGTTATTTCATTCTCAATGGGAGAGCTGCTTCACTCTGTAGTGTCTGGTATGTATTCTCCTGTGTATACCTTCTCTTATTTCCATCAATAATCTCTCTCTTGAGCTTTATTCCTACATTACTTATAGGATCTGTCTGGTTAAATGTCTCATAGACATCTCAGACTCAGCATGTCCAAGATACCACTCATTATCTTTCTCTCCAAATTTAATATAGTTTTCTTATGAGTTTTCCTATTTCTTTTGAGGGAACCACCACCATAAGGTATTAATATTCATAATATCAATATTATCCTTCAATCCAGTTCTGATTTGATGTATCCAGTCAATTGCTAAATATAGTTGCTTTTTACCTCCAAAACATCTCTCCCATACATCCTCTTCTCACCATTATTTCCATAATTCAGACCCTAATTACCTCTCACCTGGACTACCTACAGTTTGTTCTCTGTTTTAAGTCCTTCCCCTACTTCAATACAACCATATAGCAACCAAAGTAATTTTCCTACATATAGATTTGACTACAGTTACTAAATAAATTTTGGTGATTCCTGTATCACTTAAATCCAATTGACTTGCAAGTCAAGACATTGCCTTCCTGATTTCATTCGTCTTCTTTGAGAGTGAAGGATAAACAACAATCTGTGAGTCATAGTAGCTGCCCCACTGGAGACCCAAATGATCAGTTCCAGTTGGACAATGCCCCTTCCTTCCTTCCTTCCTTTCTTCCTTTCTTCATTACTTCTTTTCTTCCTTCCTTCCCTCTCTCCCTCTTTCCTCCCCCTCCCTTTTCTTGCTCCTGTCCCTCCTTCCTCTTGCTCCTCTCTCTCCTCCCCCTCCTCTCCCTCTGTCCACATAGGGATGATTCCTTACCTGTGGATGCTTTGCTCAAAGAAATATAAACTTTCATCATTGAAACCTCACAAGATATTTTGATGTTTATGGGCTACATTTTTTCTCCTCTTTACCTATTTATTTTGCCATTAAAAAAAACCACAGACAATTAACTCTTTTGCCTCGTGTAGTTTTATTTATGGTTTCTTGAAATACAGCATTAGAAAGGTGTCTGAGACCAGCTGTGAACTCAGGAAGATGAGTTTATTGGAATTCAGTGGAGCTACTTGACAGTTCCCTAAACCCAGATCACTCTGACTGTCACTGATTGGTCAACAACAGGTTCTAGTCCAATTCTCACTTGGTCATTGTTTGTGGTTTTATGGCTCAGAGTGAGTATGAATACCAATTATTTCTGTTTTGGCCAGAAACCCTGAGGGTCTCACCCTCCCACATTGCTTTTTTATTTTTTACTAGATTGACAGGTTCCCAAAGTGGATAATATCACCCCATGTGGGATGCTGGAATGATGGGGGGTGTTTTAGCCTCAGATGAAATTAGGGGCCACTGAATAAAAATAAAGAGTAGTGGAAGT
>JAQQSU010009236.1:0-12745 GCA_028627135.1 Pseudochirops cupreus
CCCCCCCCCCATTATCTGCAGGCCAGGAGCTCTGAAGCAGCAAAGTGGAGGTGTCTGCAGGGCCACCTCTTCTTACTCTGGGAGCAGAGGCCAGACTATGCCTCCCAGATCCGGCAGAGTTCCACTGATCTTTTACTTTGTCTTTGCCATTTATGGGTTGATAATTCTGGAAACCGTCACAGCTGCTGCTGATCCACTCTCTTTGAATGCTCAGCCACACCTGGTCCTGGCCACACTGCCCTGGGGCTAGTACCTTGAGCTCATGTGGGGCTGTGCTGTGTTCCCAGTGCACTGTGATAGACTCTTCCTGTCCACTTTCCAGGCTGTCTTCAGCAGAAGATTTGTTTCTCTCTGTCACTTTGTGGGTTCTGGAGCTCTAAAATTTGTTTAGAGTTGAATTTTATATGTATTTGAGGTGGTTAAGGCGGGAGCCCACAGAGTTTTCCTGCTTCCATGCTGCCATCTTGACTCCACCCCAGGATCACAGATTTAAAGCTTAAAGGGACTTAGAAGTTATTTAGTCCAGCACCCTCATTTTACAGATGAAGAAATAGGCTCTGAGAGGTTGAATTGCCCAAGGTCACTCAGGAAAGTAAGTGATGAAGCTTGGTTTCAAACTCATGTTCTCTGAGCCAAATGGAATCTTCTTTCTACTTAGACCATGCCGAGTGAGGAACAGAATCAGAGTTTCAACCTAACTTCTCTGACACTAAATCAGGTTTGGTTTTTTTTTTTCCTACTATATTATTCCTCTTTCCATAATGGAAAATCACTTATATGTATACATACTTGCAAATCTTGCGGAGAATTTCATATAAAGAGAATTTCATGGAGATCTTTTCTTAGATTTTTTTGACTTAGTTTGACAACCATATTACCAGTAGTTATTGGCATTCCATATTCAGGCCAAACTGAGAGGGGAGTTCTCATTTTTTTAATCAATATGTAAAGAATCACATTAGTAGTGTGATGGCAGTAAATATATAAAGAAGTAAGACTTTGAAAGACATTTTGGTAGAAATGGCTAAAAACTGGAAAAGATGAGAAAGAGTTTAAATAGCCAGAGAATGTGTGAGAGAGAAATAAAATAGGAAACTATAATAGTGTATAGAAAGAAGCCTCAGGATTACATTTACTTAAGTTTGTGAAAGATGAAAATGACTTGGGATGGGTCACAGGAAAATGCTGGAAAAGTAAAACACATATACTTGGCTTCAAATAAAGTCATTAGTGTTTTAAGATATTTTCCCCTTTTGAGTTAAAGAAGTATAAAAATATAGCCTGTGGACCCTACCCTTAAACACACACACACACACACGCACGCACGCACGCACGCACATGCACACGCACACTGTAGTAGGAATGATCAAAGGGCATGTCTGACTGCAACCTAGAGCAATTTGTCTTTTAGAAGATTGGTTAGAGAAAGGACCTTTGAGATTAGTAGCAGAAAGAACTTCTTTTTAGAAGTAGAGAGGCTTTTCTTACTTTACACAGTAGCAGCTCCCAGACTTATAAAGGATGTCAGTACCCCTATTGCTCTGTCATTTAAAGCCTTTTGTCTCATTGACATCACTTTCTCTCTGAGCAATATTTCACTGGAATCCTCTCTTATCATCAGTATCCTTCTACTTGAACTTTTTCCTAACATTGACATCAGTTTTGCTTAAGCTGTTTCCTCTGGAAGCTTTCTGCTATTTCCACTATTAAGCTTTTTTCCTGGAATCACTGCCTCCACTCCATCTATTCTTCATCCCTACACACACTTGAGTACTTCCTACAGGTCCTGTCCTTTGCTGGGGAATCTTTACCTGCCAGTGATAGCACTTTCTGAGTGAGCTATTTATGCATTTGATATCCTCTTGTACCTTAGCCTCTCCTCACTAGATATGTCTTATTGTGCCACTGAACTTCTCTATTCCTTGTGACCCTAACAATCAGGTATTATAACTAGTCCCTAGCTCTTTCCTTCTAACTTTATCCTGTGTTCCTGGCAACTTGTTTTATCCTGTCAGCACTGAAACTGTAGTCATCATACCTGCGTTTGACACTTTTCTGCATTTACTTAGGCTCTTTGATAAGCTTAAGTTTCCTTATTTGTTAAATGAGCATAAGTAATGACATGCTTATGAACACCTTCATGAGATTATTTTGAGGAAAAGATTTTATAAATCTTATAGTGGTATGTTAGTCAGGTGTAAGTAAACATTACTAAAGGCACTGCAGTGCCAGGTACTATGCCAGTCATTTGAAACCGAGGGAAAGTGGTTCCTGCCTTCAAGGATCTCACATTTTAGTGACCAAGACAACATGCAAATGACTATATACATAAAAGATATCTACCTATCTCTGTGTGTGTGTGTGTATGTGTGTGTGTGTGTGTGTGTGTGTGTGTGAGAGAGAGAGAGAGAGACAGACAGACAGACAGACAGACAGACATAAGGTAATCTGAGAGGAAAGACAATAAGGGTAAAAGGAAAGGGAAAGGGGCATGGAAATACCTCCTGCAGAAGAGGGGATTTAAGGTGAGTCTTAAAGGATACCTGGGAAGCCGGGAAGCAGAAGTGAGAATGGAGAGAATTCCATGGGAGACAGCCAGTGAAAAGGCACAAAATTGGGAGATGGAAGAATAGTAAGAAAGTAGGTGTTGCTCAGTTATAATGTACTTGGGAGAGGAGTAAAGAGTAAGAAAATTGTTGATGTGGGTGTGGGAAGGGACCTACACAAAAGAATATGAAGGAGGAGTAGGAGAGGAAGGTCACATAGACCTACACTTTAAGAAAATGATTTTGGCATCTTAATGTGAAGTATATTGATCTGGGGAGAGACTTGAAGCTTGCATAGTAACTTAAGTAATATGGCTGTGTAAGTGGGTAGAAAGGAGTGTGTACAAGAGATAATAGAATTGACAAGACTTGGCAACTAATTAGATATGGAAAGAGTACAAAAGAGGAATCTAGGATGACACACTGAGATTTCAGGCTTGGGTGACTAGTAATTTAGTAATGCTCTTGACAATAACAGCTAGGGTTTGTGGGGGAACATAACGAGTTCTGTTTGGGGCATGTAGAATTTGAGATGTCTACAGAACATCCATTTTGAGATGTCTAAAAGGCAATTGAAGATGTGAGTTGTGTTTTAGGCATGCAGAGCTTGAGATTTCAGTGGTATTTCTGTTTTGAGATGTCTAAAAATTCAATTGAAGTTGTAGATGTGAGGCTAGAGATAAGGAGAGAGGTTAGGGTTGTTTATATAGACCTGGGAATCATCTGCAGAGATGATAATTGAACTCATGGGAACTGATGAGATCAGCAAGCAGGTAGTAGAAAAGATTGTATAGGCTCAGAACAGAAACTTGGAAGGGTTGGTTACCTGTCAGTTGGTGGGTGTGAAGAGAAAACCAGGAAAGAGCAGTCTCGTGAAAACCCAGAGAGGAGATAGTCTCCAGAAAGATAGGGTCAAAAAGAGTAATAAAGGATACAGTGAGGTCAAGAGGGATGAAGAATTAGGAAAGGACATTAGATTTGACAGTTATAAAACCATTGGTGACTTTGAGAAGAACAGTACCACTTGAATGCTAAGTTCAGAAGCCAGATTGTGGCGAGTCTAGTACCGAGTGAGATAAGAGCTTGTGGAGGTACCTACTTTAGGCAGTTTTCTCAAGCAGTTTTGCTGAATTTTTCTGAGAAAAAGAGATATAGGATGATACCTGGCAGGGATAGTCACATCAAATGAAGGTTTGTTTTTATTTGTTTTTTAAAATTGATGGACACATGGATCTATTTATAGACATCAGGGAAGGACCCAGTAGATAAGGGAAAATATGACATGTGAATGTTAACTGTATAATTTTGTATAATGATGGTGATACCATAGGAGCTGTCCAGCTCCCAGAGTCTCAACCTTCTACCTGATGAATTAAGTCTCATGGATGCTTAAAGTTTAAGGGATTTGAAGTCTTAGAAGTTAGAAATGCTCAGGGCTACTCACTTTGAGCTGTTTTTAAAGAAATGGGCAAAAATCTAATTTTATGGACAGGTCTGCATTTCTAACATTTTTTTACAGTGATGAGAAGGAAAGAAATGCATGCAAACAACCAATTCACAAATAAACCTTTGAAGCACAACCTGTTCTTAAGTTTAGCCTACCATTACTCACAGAATTATAGGAATATGGGGCTAGAAAGGAAATCTTAGAGATCATCTGGTAAAAAAAAAAAGGTATATGTAAAATTAGTTCAGTTCAGCAAATATTTTTTTAAAAGCACTTACTATGTGCAAAATATTTCTGTATTGCATTTAGGAGCTTGCTTTGTAAAGATAAACCCTGTTTTTGGATTCTTTTTATAGCAAAATTTACTTTTTTAAAATCATGGGTAATCATCCCTTTCCTTATCAATTTAGTACATTTAGGTTTTGTTGTGTTGAGTTTTCTAAGATGGGAAAATGCAGATTTTTTTTTTGGTTGTTCTGGCCCAAAGAAAGGTTATCCTTTACAATGCTAACCTGAAAAGAACACTATATGTTACAAAATACTGCCAGATGCTTTGCTAAAGCAGGAGTGAAGGTGACCTTGTATTAAAAACAGGGCAGCTCCATGTGTACCTTGTCTTGTTTCCTGAGAGAGGCTTTTAATTTAGATATCTATAATAAGCACCAACTGAACACTTTGAATGTGACACCTTAGGCGATTATCTGAGATCCTCAAAAGTCTGTGCTGTGACTCCTAGGCTGAATCAATACATTGATTGACTGATAGAAGAATCAAAATCCTGAATCTTTCATTGTATCTTTGCATAAACTTCAGGTTACTTATTTAAGTAGTTTGTGCCTGTTTCCTCATTGACACAGAGTGTATGGCAGAGAAAGAGCATCTATACATGCAAGTATAATGTGGATAAACTAATTAAAACTGGTTTAAAAATACATTGAAAAACTACCATGGCATAATGGAATGAGCACTTGGAATTGTAAAATGTGGCTCTGACATAGCAGCTGGTGGTACAGGATAGGGTATGGGCCTTGCAGTCTAGGATACCTGAGTTTAAATCCTGCATCTGACTCTTACTAACTGTGTGACATTGGCCCAGTCATTTAGTCTCCCGCGGGTTCACTTTCCTCATGTGTAAGAAATAATACCAGTACCTATCTCATAGGATTGTTGTGAGGACCAGTTGAGGCAAGACATATAAACAGGCCTTATAATGTTATATTATGCCAATCATTACTGTGTAATAACAAGTCATTTAACTCATTGAGCCTCAGTTTATACATTTAAAAAATGCAGATATATCTGTACTAACCACCTCACAAGGATGTTTTATATAAAGCACTTTAAAAATAGTAAGGTGCTATAGAAAAATGAGCTAATTTATTACATAAATCCTTAGAATTTTTATCACTCTCATACTCATCAAAGTTGACAGTATTTTCATCAATATATCAGTCTTTTTTTTTAACATACTTAGATTTTAGAATAAGGGAATTAGGACATTTGGATTCTGTTTTGGAAGCAGCTAAATGGCACAGTGAGTGAAAGTGCTAAAATTGGAATCAGGAAGACCTAAGTTCAATTCCTGCCTCAAATACTTATTATCTATGTAGAACTTTGCAAGTCACTAACCTTTCTCAGTTTCACTTACCACTACCTTATATACGATCTCCCACCCTAAACTGATAATGAATTCCCCTATTATGAGTGCAGGAGTTGCTCCTTCAAGAAAAACCATGAGTCATACCCTAAACACATTGAGAAAGGAAAGAGGTTGTCTTAGGGGTTGATTAATAATAGCCACCAGTATCTGGATTAGATGGTAAATTTGAATAGTTTGAACCCTGGGGAAGAAGAGATGTCCACGTGATGACAGTAGAGAGAGAGAGTCTTGATGTGGCAGTGGAAGTAAAGAGTATTCCAGCACTTCCACCACAAACTGAGTCTGGCATTATGAGTGAAAGTGTAAGTAGTGCTAAAAGACTGTCAAGGGATACGTTGTTATCAGGAGGTAACTAGGTCTCAGTGAATGCCAGATAAAGGAAAAGCTTAAGATGAAAACAAATTTGTTAAATTTGGAACAGGCATTAGAAAGAACACAGTGGAAGAGGCAGGTAAAAATAGAGTGGGACACTAATTCATTTGTGTGTTTTTGTTTTACTTTTCTATAGCCTGTTCATTTTTCTATCCCTGCTGGTCTTGGAAAACAGCAAAAGGCAAATACAGGAAGTAGTTCTGCTTTCCTGCATACAGGTTCCATCTAGTGGCTAGTAGCTGAGCAGTGTCAGCTTTATAATTTGAAAGAATTAAGTGAGAAAATATACAACTATCTTAAAATGTATTTAATTTATACTTATTGTTACTGTGGTGATTGTTGTTATTGTTCACACTTTCTAACCACAACTTTTCATGGAGGGGAATGATTCAATTTTTGCTCTTTATTTACTTCTAAGTAATCAAGAATATTTTATGGCAAAAAAGGGCAACTTATCACAGAGGTGTCCTTCAGAGACTATACACATACACACATAGATAAACGCACACACACACATATATGTATACATGTAAATAGGTGTGTGTGTGTGTGTACACGTCTACTTCATAGAAAAGATGACTTCTAATTGACTTAACTCATTGAGCCTCAGTTTATACATTTAAAAAATGCAGATATATCTGTACTAACCACCTTACAAGGATGTTTTATATAAAGCACTTTAAAAATAGTAAGGTGCTATAGAAAAGTGAGCTAATTTATTACATAAATCCTTAGGATTTTTATCATTCTCATACTCATCATCAGGCCCTTGAACAAGTTGCTATTAATTATCTAGTCTTTTTGGCCCTACTGAGTTTTTTGAAAGAATAAGGAGATCTAATGATCTTTAAACTCCAGATCTTATGATCTGTACTTGGCCTTATGTTATGGTCTAAGCTCATGTTAAAAAATGTGATTTTTTAAATGAAATTTTTACTTAAATAACAATTATGATATAATGGAACATGCACTGGATGTGTAGTCTTGTTTCAGCTCCCTAGTCACATCTCTAAGTTTCTATTCAGCTCTAAATCTGTGATTCTGTGAGCATGCAAAGTATGTGCTAGTGCCATCTAGCCTGCTACATCTAAGTCATTATACAGTTGGGATTGTATTTATGCTGATTTATCTTATTCTAAGTTATTGTATAGGAGTTGATCACATCATATTTTCTAGCACATGCTATAATGGATTTTAGAATGATTTCCAATGCAGGTTGATGCGCACTGATTTCTGTCACCCTACAGACTTCTTTTCTCTCTGCATAACTTGAAAATTTTTACCAGAATCTACCATTCCCCAAACTTACTGTTTAATCAAGATTTTATTGTACCTATATCCTTTTGTGCACCTATGTTTTCTAATTTCCTTGAAAGATTTTCATTTTATTCATTCAGCTGGTGGCATTATTTGTTAATATACTTCTTTTTGTATTTCAGAAAAGATGTTGGTTTAAAGAGATTTTTTCCTAAGAGTTTGCTGGAATCTGTCAAGGTAATTATAGTCTTCTTTATCATAATCAAATCAGGCAAACACATTTCCCTAAATGTGAGATGCTTTGCAAAAATTAAAATTACTTCCACCTTAGTCTTTATTTATAATCATAAAGGTTCACTTAAAGAAGCGTTAAATATGTTTATACAGATACAGCTTTGTTCCTTAAAATAGTAGGTTAAAATATAGTACAAAAATACTGATTAAAATAACCCCCAAAAAGTAACCAAACTTAGATTGATTCCAGTACCCAAACTTGGTCCTGGAAAACGGATGGTGAAATACATTTCCCTATGCACATAAGAGAGTTGATAGACTCCAAATGAGAGCTGTTATTCATGCTATGGGATGTGGTCCTTTGTCAGTCTGTTTTGCTTTATTTTTGTTTTTTACAATGAAGAATTCTATGGGGTAGGCAAAATCCCAGAAAAAAGATTATGGTGCTAAAAACATAAGGCATCAATAAAAATGACCTCATAAAACAAAAGGAAACATTGGATATAAAAACCATTTTAAAGAAAGCTTATTGAAGAGACCTTTATTAAACCAGGTTATCTCAAGGTTGTTTAAGCATGAAACTGAACAGGTGACACAGACAGCAGATGGAAAAACTGTGTAAGTACTTGTGTAACAGACTCTTTTCTCATCAATTACCAGTGGAACCACCACATTTGGACTTCAGCTTCACCATTCCCCAAATGATGGGCAAGAAAATAGTAATGTCATCAAAAGATGAGAAGATCAGCTGGACTGGATTAAAAATACACAAAGGACATCAGTCAGTCAATAAACATTTATTAGGCACCTACTTTGTGCCAGGCACCATACTAAGAGCTGGGGATCCCAAGAAACGATAACAGTCCCTGCCCTCAAGGAACTCCAGTCTAATCGGGAAGACAACAGACCAACAAATACATACAAACAAGCTACATACAGGAAAAATAGAAAGTAATTAAGAGAGGGATGGCACTACAATTAAGAAGAATTGGTAACGGCTTCCTTTATAGGGTAGAATTTTAACTGAGAATTAAAGGAAACCAGAGAGGTCAGTAGTCTTAGTGGAGGATGGCAAATATTCCAGGCATAAGAGACAGACAGAGTGTATTGTTTGAGGAACTACCAAGAGGCCAATGTCACTATACATGAGCAGGACGGGGTAAAAAGTGTTAGTAGATTGGAGGCAGCAAACTCTGTTATGAAGGGCTGTGAATGCCAAACAGATTTTTTTTAATGTAAATTTTTGAATACATTAAAGGTTTGAATTCCCAAGTTATCTGAAGGAGGGAAAGATATGGAAGACATGGGGAAAAGCTCAGGATTTTCTTATTCCAATAAAAAAGCTGCCACAGAATAGTAGGCTATAAATTTTTTATGAGAATAATTTCTCACTAAGGCATCTAGGTAGGAAAGTGATCAAAATGCTAAATGTGGAGTTAGGGAAGCCTGAGTTCAAATGTAACCTCAGATAACTTAACCCTGAATGAGTCATTTAATTTCAATCTTCTTCAGTTTTCTCATTTAAAAACTAGGAACAATAATAGCACCTTTCTCCCACGATTCTTATGAGGAGAAATTGAGATAACATTTGTAAATTGCTTAGCAAACCTTAAAGACCTATTTAAATGCTAACTATCAAGGGCATCTAAAGCTAAAATATGGATTACCCTAGTCCGATCCGGTTGACTCTCACGAAAAAAACAGCGAAAATAGTAATATTTTGACTGACAGCATTGTTACTATAAGCTGTCCACATGAGAATTATAGTACTCCCGTTAGTCAATAGCCAATCGCTTCCTATGTGCCAGGTACTGAGGGTGCAAGGAAGAGTAAGAGAGTAAAAGACATTTGCTTCTGGGGCAGCCAGGTAGCACAGTAGAGTCAGGAGGACCTGAGTTCAAATTCAATCTCAGACACCTGACACACTTACTAGCTGTGTGACCTTGGGCAAGTTACTTAACCCCAATTGCCTTGCCTTCCCCCCTCCAGAAAAAAAAAGACATTCGCTTCCATTGATGAGGTCACAAGGTAATGCAGAAGACAGCAAGCAAATAAGTAGTTAAAAACAATATATACAGGATAAATTGGAAATAAATATCAGAAGGAAGGCATTAGAATTTAGATGATTGGAAAAACTGCCTATGGAAGGTAGGATTTTAATTGTGACTTGAAGGAAATCAGGAAGCCAAGAGGCTAAGATGAGGAGGGAGACCATTCTAGGCTTGGGGGATAACTAGAGAAAATGACCAGACCCAAGTGATGCTGAGAGATAGAGTGTCTTGTCTATGAAGGAGCAGGGAGACCAGTGTTATTGGATTGAGAAGTGTGGGGGAGGATGGTGAAATATAAATAGGGTGAAGTGTGAGAAAAGAGGTTATGAAGAACTTTGAATGCTAAACAGAACATTTTATATTTCATCTTATAGGTGATAGGTAGCCACTGGAGTATATTGAATAGGTGAGTTAATATTTTTGGAACTGTACTTTAGGAAAGTTATTTTGATAGCTGAATGGAGGATGGATCGGAGTGGGGAGAAACTTGTGCCATTCAGACAATCAGCAGAATATTGCATTTTTCTAGACATGAAATGATGAGGGCTGTCATCAGGGTATTGGCAATATTAGAGGCAAAAGAGATATATTTGAAAGATGTAGCACAATAGGAATTGATATGAATAGTGCAAATGGCAGTTGAGATATAGTGAGGAATTGAGGCTGAAATTTAGGTTGTGAGCCTGAAGGACTAGGAGGATGGTATTTCCTTAGACAGTAATAGGAAAGTTTGGAAGGGGAAAGAATTAGTAGGAAAAATAATCAATTCAGTGTTGGATATGTTGAGTTTAAGATGTCTGTGAGACATCCAGTTGGAGATGTGAGATCAGAGAGCTTAGGGCAGGATAGGAAGATTTGAAAATCCTCAGCATAAGTATAATATTTAAATCCATGGGGGCCTGATAACAAAGAGAAGCTGACTAGAAGAATTGGAGAAGAGGGCTAGAGGCAGAGCCATGTGACACCCATGGTTCGAGGACATGACTTGGATGGAGATCCAGCAAAAGATAATGAAGAGTGGTCTGATAGGAAAGAGAGCTGCCCCAAAAACCTAGTGAAGGTAGTGTCAAAAAGAGAGAGATCAACAATGTCAAAGGCTGCAGAGAGGTCATGAAGAATGAGAATTGGGAAAAGGACATTGGATATAACAGATTTTATTAGTAACTTAAAAAAATTTTTTTTGTTAGAATGATGAGGTGAGAAACCACATTGTAAAGGGTTAAGAAGAGAGTGAGAGGAGAAGAAATGGAGTTATCTATTCTGGGGGTCCATTAATAAAAAGTAACTGTCATCTATTTTATTTTTTTAAAGAAAGAGTAAGCATCTCTGTTTCCTCATCTACAAAATCAGGGGATTGGACTAAATAACTTTTGAGATACCTTTCAGCCTTAACTCTATGATCCTGTGATAAAATCTGCGAACTTGAGTATAGATTGTCCTACCAAAAATCCACAATATACTATTAAAGGGATTATTATTCCAGAAGAGGAACCTATGATCACAAAGAGCTAACATCATTTCATTAAGGAGAACAGGTCATTCCAGACAAACCTTATTTCCTTTTGTGACAGGGTTACAAAAAATCATGGGAGTGCTGTAGATACAGATGGCTTAGATTTAGTTGAAGCATTTGAAAAACATTTCTGCTTTTCTTGTGAAAACAATGGCAAGATTAGAATTGGACAGTAGTAGAATTATAGTTTCAAAACTAGCTTCCATTGAGTAATCTTTATTGATTCAGTTTCAGCTTTAAAGGCAGTCACTAGTGAAGTGCTCCACTAATCTGTACTTGGTTTTGTACCATTTAGTACTTTTCTTTTTTTAACTTTTATTTATTTTAGTTTACATCATTCATTTCCACAAGATTTTGAGTTACAAATTTTCTCCCCATCTTTCCCCTACCCACCACCCTAAGACAGCCATCCCATTGTATAACCCCTCCCCCAATCTATTCTCTCCTATGTCTTCCCCTCTCACCACTCTGACTTTCTGGTAGGGCAGGATGGATCTCCCTACCACAGTGCCTGTGTATCTTAAGTTCCAGTTGGATGTCGTTAATAATAATAATTATTATTATCATATGTATATATACATATGTATTTTTAACATTTGATTATAGAACTTTAAATTCTAGATTCTTTCTCTTCCTCGTCACTCACCCCCACTGGAAGGACAAATAATCAAATACAGGCTGAACATGTGTAATTACGCAGAACCTCTCCACAGTGGGCATGTTTTGAGAGCCTGATTACATGTCCCTTCTTCCTCTCCCACCCCCCACCCCTGGTCCACTCTCTACCCTGTCCCTGTCCCTCTACAGAAGTGCGCACTTTCATCAACCCTGCCCCCCACCTGACCCTCCCCTCCATCATCCCACCTCTCATCCTCATTCCCCCTACTCTTCTATGTGGCAAGATACCCAGTTTAGAGTTTATGTCATTCCTTCCCTAAGCCAAGTTCAGTGAGAGTAACGTTGACTCTTTCCCTTTTGCCTTCCTGTTCTCCCCCTCTATTGTAACAATTATCCTTTGCCTCTTCCTTGAGATGCTTAACCCCATTTTGACTCTCCCCATCTCCTCTCACTCTAATCCTCTCTCACCTCAGGATTTCACCTTTTAGAATATTTACCCTTCCTATTCAATTGATCTTATGCCCTCTATTGATTTATATATACTCATACTCAGATATGTGCTTGTATGCATATATAAACCCTGTTATATAGATAAATGTGTATGTGTATGTATATGTATATATACATTTGTATACCCTTCCCCTGTCCTCATACTGAGAAAAGTTTCATCAGTTACAATTGTCACTTTTCCATGTTGGTATGTAAATAGTTCAACTTTGATAAGTTCCTTGGGATTTCTTTTCCATGTTTATCTTCTCATGCTTCTTGTGTTGGAGTGTCAAACTTTCTTTTCATTTCTGTTTTTTTCAGCAAGAATGTTTGAAAGTCCTCCACCTCACTGAATGACCATATTTTCCCCTGGAACACTATACTCAGTTTTGCTGGGTAGGTGATTCTTGGTTTTAATCCTAGCTTCCTTGATCTCTGGAATATCATATTCCAGGCCCTTTGATCCCTTAGTGTAGAAGCTGCTAGATACTGGGTTATCCTAAGTGTGTTTCCACAATATTCAAATTGTTTCTTCCTGGCAGTTTGCAATACCTTCTC
>JAQQSU010009237.1:0-12745 GCA_028627135.1 Pseudochirops cupreus
CCTCCCTCTCTTTGCCATGATCTTTCTTTTCCCCAAAGAAGGAATCTAGGATTTGGTTGCTGTTCTTACTTTGCTTCTTATACTTATTCTTACTCATGGTTGGTCAGTCCGTGATTTTTTTTTTAAATCTCTGTGTGGCTCTGCTTCCAGAAGGTAAAGCTCTGTCCCAAATCGCTGGGGTCCTCCCGGCTGCCATAGCTCTCAGGAAGGTGCTGGGTCCCTTTCCTACTTACTTCCAGCTCACTGGATAATGAAGACTCCAGGACCAAAACCCAAGACCGCGATCCGGATCCAGGCCGCTCAACGCGAGAGCACTGGCCTCTGAACAATTGCTTAGTCCCCCTGCTGTCTGCAGGCCACGGGTGTGGAAGCTGCAATGCAGAGGCAGGTGCAAAACCTCTGCCTTTTCGCTTTCCTGCCCTGGAGGTGTTTCAGCCGGC
Source organism: Pseudochirops cupreus (assembly GCA_028627135.1). Taxonomy (NCBI): domain Eukaryota; kingdom Metazoa; phylum Chordata; class Mammalia; order Diprotodontia; family Pseudocheiridae; genus Pseudochirops; species Pseudochirops cupreus. The sequence continues at coordinate 441 of JAQQSU010009237.1, forward strand.
CGCTTTTCTCCCTGATTTTGCAAGTCACGCTGACCTAGTTCTGAACGCTGCTTGCAGCTGCCACTAATCCAAGGCTCCTCCGCTCATCCCGTCCAGCCGCCCCTGGGGCTCAGCCAGGGCTTCAGGCCAGGCTGGTTTCAGTTCGCAGTGCTGATATGGTTCCTTGTAGCTGAGCTGACTTTAGTGGAAAGTATATTTGTGTGCGTTTTGGAGTTCTAGGATTAGTTTAGAGTCATATTTTATGGGAATTTTGGGGTGGCTATGTGAGAGCTGCAATATGTTGCTGCTGCTATGCCGCCATCTTGGCTCCGCCCCCCTGATTGCCATCTTTCTAATGATCCAATCTACAATTTGGCCAGGAGCTGAAATCAAACTAACTGAGCTATACCTTCCACGCTATTATCGTCCCTTGTGTCAAAACTGGGAGATTTTCCCTTCTCCATTTCTCCAGTACATCTTATCATTCAAGCGTCACAGACAAATGGTCTGGCAGTCGTGGTTCAGGAATTTTCAGTTGTTTGTGACCCCTTCTCGAGGTCCTCCTGTCAATGATACTGGAGTGGTTTTCCATTTCCTCCTCCAACTCACTTTATAGATGAGGGAACTAGGGTTATGTGACTTGCCCAGGGTCACAGAACTAGTAACTGTCAGGTCTTCCTGACTTTAGGCCCAGCACTCTATCCACTGTGCCATCTAGTTGCCCCATTTATTATTGCCCTAGAAATTATATCCAAAATTGTATAGCAAGACCAAAGTTGGGGGAGTGTTTGTGCATGCTCAGTGGAGCCTCTGAGCTGAGATGCAACAAAGCATGGACCCATTCTCTGTGGCTTGTGCTAATTTTGGCCCAACAATTAACACCAAGAAAACAGAGGTTCTCCACCAGCCAGCACCACACCGTCCATACATGGAGTCATCACTTAAGAAAATGGAGAGATTTGTACTACTGTGGATAAGTTCACTTAACCTTGGCGGTGTGCTTTCCAGGGATGTCCACACTCATTGCCAGAGCTAGCTCAGTGTTTGGGAGGCTCCAAAGGAAAGTGTGAGAGAGAAGAGGCATTAGACTGACCACCAAACCAAAGGTCTAGAGAGCCACCGTGCTGACCTCATTGTTGTGTGCCTGTGAAACCTGGGCAGTCTACCAGTGCCATGCCAGGAAACTGAATTGCTTCCATCTGGATTGTCTTAGGAAGATTCTGAAGATCCTCTGGCAGGATAAGGTGCCAGACACTGAGGTCCTTACTTGAAGTAAACTGCCAGGCATTCAGACTCTGCTTCAGAGAGCGCAGCTCTGTGGGCTGGCCACATTGTTCGAATGCAAAGTCCTGGAGAACTCACTCAGGGCAAGCTCCCACATGGTCACAAGAAGCGATACAAGGACACTCTCAAGGTCTATCTGAAGAACTTTAGAATCTATTGTGAGGCATGGGAGACACTGGCACAGGACTGTGCATCATGGCATGCCCACGCCAAAGAAAGCACTGTGTTCTGTGAGCGAAGTAGAATTGTAGCAGGTCAAAAGGAGCATGAGATGTGCAAATTGGGACCTATCACCACTCGAGTGTTCACGTGGACCAGTGACAGAGCCCCCTGAGCTCATATGGGGCTGATCAGCCACAGTTAGACACACTTCGCCTTGGCCCCAGCATAGCCACATCACTCTGATCCTCTCTGAGGACAAGGGACAGCAGCCAACCACATCCTCTCTCACATCCTCAGTCTCCAGGATGGTGGCTCCTGGGGCCGGGAGATGTGAATTCTCCAAGGGCTCTTTGATGCCTTCTTACTATTTCTTTGCTTCTCTGGGGAACATGCTCCTTATTACTCACTTTTCTTCTGTCTTTTTCCTCCCAAAGATTATTGTCCTTGAAAAGCAAATGGAAGCAAAAAAGAATCAAGCAGTTTTCCCCCACGCCCTGACCTGCTGCCACTCTGGTGATGGCCTCATACTGGTCCTAGTATTGGGGGTGGGGAACTTGAGGCCTCAAGGCCACCTGTGGCCCTCTAGGTCCTCAACTGTGGCCTTTTGGCTTAGTCCAAGGTTTACAGAATGGATCCTTTTATGAAGGAGATGATGTTCTTCGAAGTTTGGATTCAGTCAAAGGGATGCACCTGAGGACCCAGAGGGCCATATGTGGCCCCGAGGTCGTGGTTTCCCCATCCTGTACCTTGTCCTTTGTTAATACACTAGATATGGAAATGTCAAACCACTCTAGTATCGTCGCCAAGAAAACCCCATGGACAGTATGGTCCCCCAGGGTCAGGAAAAGCCAAACACAGCTGAATGAGCAGCAACAACAACAAGACTGAGCTCCAAACTCTGGGCTAAACACTGGGGATGCAGTTCCTGCTCCAAAGGCACTCATGCCAATGGTGGAGCTGGAAGAGGCAGGAAAGGAGGTGCCCATGTCGGGGCATGGTGGCACAGGCTGGACCCGTCCTCCAATGGAGTCGCTGGGAGGAGCTAGGGGCCAACATGGGAGAGGGATATTCCAGGCTGAGAAATGTTCAGGTGCTGAGGGACATTGGAGGGTGAGACGGCATCTGAGGCAAAGTCGAGAGGGTCAAGGAGCACAGCTGGAAGGGAAATGAAGTCAGTCATTTAGTCAGCGAAGAAACATTCATTAAGCCAGGCACTGGGTCCCTTCCCTCAGGGAGCTTACAATCTAATGGGGCAAGTCAATAGAGAAGGGAGCTGGAGAGCGGTTGGGGAGAAGGGAGGAGGGAAGACACCCAGGAAGGGGCCGTGGCAAAGTCGAGTCCAGGGAGTCCAGCTGGGGGGCCACGATGCTGCCTCAGAGCCCTCTTTGGGAGGGCTGGAGTGCTCCAGCTGCCAGGCTTCCAATCGGAGGGACAGAGGGTAGGGAGAGTTCTGAGAAGTGCAGCCATCACAGCTGTTGCAGTCTGGGAGGATGGGGAGTTTCCCCATCTTATGAATTTTCTTACCAATTCAACTACCTGAAACCGAAAAGCCACAATCAATCCCCCTACTGCTTCCAGTGAGAAGACGACCCTATGTTCTGGGTGACCTGTGTGCAGGGCTGTGACTCCATCTCCCAGTGAATCCACACCAGCTGCTTCATCACTTGCCTGTGGCCACAGGACTTTGAGATAAGTATAATGGTAAAATGGTCTGAGTGATGGCTTTGGATTCACGCCTAAATTGGATTTAAGTGAGGCAGGGCTGCACGAAGTCCTCGGCCTCACTTTCTTTCAGTCTCACAGTCTAGTGGCAGGGCAGAGTCAAGATGACTGGGGATGGCTCAGGATGCAGTGGCTGAGCTTGGTGTCTTTGAGGTTGGACCAAGCTTAAGTGCTCCACAGTGTCTGCTTCAGCAGCCTTCGTGGTCGTCGTAACAAATTGTTCTCATCCACCCATTGCACCAGGAGAAGTCTTCACAAGCTTGGGGTAGACCCCCCCCAACTATTTTAGAAAATATTCTAAACTGACTTTCAATGCATGCTATTCCAGGTGTAATTCTATCCAGTTCAATTTTCACAAGTTTCACAACTAGAAATCCAATTTACTATCTTAGAACTTATAAAGGTCTCATCAGTCTCTCCCCTCCTCCCTTTTCTCTCCCTCTCCCCCTCTTTCTCCTCTCTCTCTCTCTTTCTCACTCTCTTTCTTTCTCTCTCTCCCTCTCCTTTCTCTCTCTGACTCTCTCTCTTTCTCTGTCTCTCTCCCCCTTTCTCTTCTCTCTCTCCCTCTCTGTGCTCTCTGTCTGTCTCTGTCCCTGTCTTTCCCTCCCTCTCTCTCTTCTCTCTCTCCCTCTCTGTCTCTCTCTATCTCTTTTTGTCTCTCTGTCTGTTTTTGTCTCTCTCTGTCTCTGTCTGTCTCTCTGTCTTTGTCTCTCATACACACACACACACACACACACTGATTTATAGCTCCATCTTCCACAGAACTAAGATTTTATGACCTTGTCCCAGTAGAAGGTCCGAAGGAACATGGCAGGGACCTCATATTATGCCAATCTGGGTAAAGAAAATCAACAGTTTTATATTCCTGCTCTTCAAGAAATCCAAACCCTTACTAGTCATTACCTCATAATGAGGGTCACGTTCAAACAGTCTCTAATCTTCATTTCACTTGCTCTTTCTCCCTGTGGACTTAGCTCAAAGGCTTCCAAAACTTGTTGGAGTGTGATACCAATGACTACAGTACTTGTGTTTTATGTTCCATTTACTCACCTCTGTTCTATAGCAGAGTGAATTGGGAATCTGGATAGGATAAAGGGTCAAGACATTTAGTAAACACAATTGGCAATCAGATGATACATACAAAAATACACAAAACGGCAACCTGCCTCTGATAGATTTCTCAGTTTGGAGCACAAAAATGCTGGACAGCAGCCTCGCCGCCCTTTTGAGTCCCCCCTCCTTGGAACTCTGGAGTTCCTAAGTAGACTTACTAGTGTGAGCTTGCAAAGTTTCTTGAGATGAAGATCTGTGGGCCATCCAGTCCCATTTAGGCTTGCCATAACTGTCACATGGATTTTCTTACCAATTCTGCCACTAAAACCAATAAGCCAGAATGAATCAGAAGACAGACTTTATTAAACTCAGAGTGTGGCATACCTCACCAGCACTTGACAGGGACTCCATCGTTCACAGTTCAGCAAGGAATATTTATATATTATATGAAACAAAGCAAAAGAGATAGCTGTTCATTCTAATGAAGATAGGTAGGTGGTTGGAGTCAGGAAGACTCATCTTCCCAATGTCAAATCTGGACTCAGACACTTCCTAGTTTTGTGACTCTGGGCAAATCACTTAACCCTGTTTGCCTCAGTTTCCTCATCTGTTAAATGAGCCAGAGAAGGAAATGGCAAACTACTCCAGTATCTTTGCTAAGAAAACCGCAAATTGGGTCACAAAGAGTTGGATATACCTGAACAACACAGCTCATTACAACACAGATTGTCATACAAAGAAAGAAGTAGTAAGCTTTTTAAGGAAAATGTCTATCAGGAGATAGATAAGACATGTATCCTGCTTATATTATAGCTAGTATCATTCAGTCTAACCTGTCAGGCTAGAGAAGGAAGGGGGACCTTCCAGAAAATCTGAAATCCTTTTTACTGATTAAATCTTTTTGTATCAATTAGAGTAGGAAAGAAGACACTGAAGAAGACGAAAACCTGACCAAAGGCATAGATCAGAAGTCGATCAGATGTGCAGATGGCACAGAACCAGGCAGGGAGAGTTAAGGCACTGGATGACAGAGTCAGGATCCAGTATGATCTTGGCAGGCGGGAGCACTGGGATCAACAGATTAAGACTCCATTTAATACAAATAACTGGGAAGTCTTCTGGAGATCTGGTCCACGTGTTCACATAGAACAATGCTTGAGAAGGTCTGCCTGTTTCCTTCTCATTCCTTCATAAAGGAGGACCTTGATGCATACATTGGTTATTCTCCAAACCTTTTTAAAGATTCAAAAGTAGCCAAATGTTACTTTGGGTATTAGTAACGTCTGAACTTTTTCCCCCCACCCCTTTGACATCTTCCCATCTTTCAGATGCCTTGAGAAACATTTCCTGAACTCCCTCAAAATGGACCTTTTCTGGGCATATTTTGCCTAATCTAGCTGCTTTTCCTGACTGTTTTCTCTAGTGCCGCTTTCTCCAACAGCACTGCCAAGATTACCCTGTGACTAACTGTTCAATTAACACAAAAAGAAAACAGATCTGGTAGGACAGATCGCCACCTTAAAAGCTCTAAAAACGAGTTTCCTCCCCAGGTGTCAAGACCTGCCAGGTTCAGTGAAAGACATCACAACCAGGATGGTGGTTTGGTGACTGCTTATGGATTCTAAACAGCACCTTCCTCCGGTCGGTCGGAAGGCGCTCCCCCTGCCAAGCGCCGCCTTCGCCCGCATGGCAGGGTCTCAGCGCACCCAGCCCCCTGGGTAGGCGGGGCTGGGAGAACGACGTTGTCTGTTCCAGGGAAACAGACCGATGAACCGCAACCTGGCTTTGCCCCAGAGGAGATGCGGCGCAGGGGCCAGACTGGGGGTGTGGGGGGGGCACCAACGAACTGGTCTGCCTGGACCCCACCCGCAGAAGCCCAGGAGCATAAGTTAATTATATTTATAGTAGTTAATCTTAGATATTAGACTGACTCCGGGAAAAAGCCTCCTAACAATGAAATTAGAGTGGGCTGTCCTTGCTGGGTGGTTTCCAAGGACACACTGGGGTGGGGGGCATGAGGGGCCGGAGGGGTGGGGGACGCTTTGCCTGCTCGTCTCTAGGGATTCTCCAGACACGCTTCTCCGCAAAGCGGGGAACCACCTTTCTTCGAAATCTGAGGCTTGCCCCAGGTTGCTGCTCTTGCATTGCGCCTGCGTACTGCGGGCGGCTAAACTACCATTCCCAGAAGTCATTGGGCTCCCAAAGCTGCTATGGGGAGGAGGGGAGGGAACTCTACGACCACTCCGGAAACTACGCCTGCGCAACTCTGTTGAAGCCATAAACCACCACTCCCAGAGACCTCTGTGCTCGGACGCGGGGCTTAAAAGATCACTGGCATTCTGGGAACTGGAGTTTGAGCTCAATGCACCATGGGAAATGTAGTCCCAGGGTGCGTGCGGCGGTTGTCCTGACACAGTGTATGTGAAAGCAGGTCATTGTGTATGGGCCTGGCTGGGCTTGGGCTGTTTTTATTGGCCTTCAAGGCCTGCCTAACGTAGCATCTGCACCTGCTGCAGGGGCCAGAACCTGGACCTTTCCCGGCCTTAAGGGCCCAGCCGAGGATGCCCAGGTAGTCAGTAGGCACATAATAAGGGCCAGGTCCCTGTCCTTGAAAAGCTCAAATTCTCATGCAGGGGTGATGCATAATTAACTAGGTTCGGGCAAAATACAGATAGAGTGGAAGGGAAGGTAACTCAAGGGGAAAGTGTTGTCCATAAACACTTAGTAAGCACCTACTGCGTACCAGGCACTGTGCTAAGCTCTGAGCACACACAAAGAGGAGAAAGACAGAGCCTGTCCTCGGGAAGCTTCCAATCTAACGGGAGAAATGCTGGGCAAACACATGTAAAGTAAGCAAACTATGGATAGTATAAACAGGAAATAAATTTTTTCTTTTTAATTTTTGTATTCAGTTCCTAATTTTCTGCCCCCCCCTTCCCCTGTCTAATGAGAAAGTAAGAAATACAACAGCCATTAGACATACGAAGTCACTCAAAGCGTTTCCACATTGGCCACGTTGGGGGTGGGGTATTGGAGAGGGAAGGGAAGGAAGAAGAAAGAACAATAAAGAGAAAAAAGTATGTCCCAGTCTGCACACAGAGCCCAGGGCTTCTCTCTCTGCAGGGAGAGAAGAGTGTTCATTGTGGGTCCTCGGGAGCTGTCAGGATCAGAGCAGTGAAGGGATTCACAGCTGGTTATAGTTACAATGTTGCTGCTACTGTGTACAGTGTTCTCCTGGTTCTGCTTACTTGCTTTACACCAGCTGATGTTGTTGTGCAGAGAATAAGAATGAGCCGAGACCTGGATTCAAGATAAATTTAGGTGTGGATTTATTAAGCAAGAGCATGACAACCAGAGTGTTCACTCAGATTGGTAGTGATCCAGTGGGGTACAGACTTGATTATAAAGGCCAAAACCACAAAAACCACAATCAGGGAGGGGAGCTAGCAGAAGCCATGACGTACAGAAGCAAAGAACAGCCATTGGTTAGGTCTATAGTTAGGGCTAATTTTGGGATATGCTGCGAGGGTACAGGGGTGCATCTTCCTGTGACTCAGGCATCCCTTGGAAAAGCAGGGGTCGTCAGCTCTTTCCAGAATAGGGTGGCAGGTCATGGAGTGAGGAGGAACTGGAAAGTCCCAGAACAGGCTGGGGTCATGTTCTGGGCAAAGGGTATGGGGACCTGCTTGCTCAGTGGAACAGGACAGGGTGGTCTCTAAATTATACCATAACCCTGAGTTGCACTATGTACACTCATAGTGATTCAAGGAAAAAAAAAATATATAGCATGCTAATAGGGAACTTTGCCCTGAGCAATGCTCAGACATGCCTTTAAGCTGTTCCAAGCTATGACAGGATATAGGATAGGGACAAAGACAGAAATATAAAGGGGGCTTAACGGTGGGCCACAAATGAGGTGGTGTGTAGTGAGCCAGGATTTGGGTTTGGGTACAACAATGTAAGTCTTCCTAGGTATTTCTGAAACCATTCTGCTCAACATTTCTTAAAGCAAAATAGTACTCTCTAACAATCATATACTACAACTGATGTGCATCCCCTCGATTTCCAACTTCAGCACCACACAAAAACTTGTATAAATATTTATGTACACATAGGTCCTTTCCAGCAGGAAAGAATGAACATAGGGAAGGCTAGAATTAAGAGAGCTTGAAGAAAACTCCCCATAGAAGGTGGGATTTGGGTTGGGACTTACAGGGGGCCAGGGAGATTGATAGAGCAGAGGAGAGGGACCATTCCAGGCCTGAGGAATAGCCAGAGAAAATGTCCAGAGCTAAGAGATGGATTATTTTGTTTGAGGAACATCCAGGGCGCAGCGAGGTGGCACAGTGAATAGAGTACCATCCCTGGAGTCAGGAAGACATGAGTTCAAATCCAGCCTCAGACACTTGACACCCCCACTAGCCATGTGACCTTGGGCAAGTCACTTAATCCCAAATGCCCTGCCTTCTCCCTCCAAAAATAAAAAAGAGAAACACTCAGGAGGCCTGGTCCCAGCACTGGTATCACCACATTCTTGGGCCTGCTCATTTAGTGTCTGAGAAGGCTTTTTCCTAGGCCTCAGTTCCTACTCTTGCATCTGGTGCTGATACAGAGGGCAGCTGCCTACTTCTTTTATCATTCTGGGGATATACCTAGGGTATGTGGTGATATTTCAAGTATTATTGTTCCTGAGCCCCATTCTGTGGGACCACCATTATCAATCAGACATTAGAACTCCATTAACTTTAAGGAAAGGAATTTACTGAGAAGGTAGAATCAGAACAGTAGTTACAAAGCATTCCTTCAGCACCTGGTTTGCTCACCCTCCCCTGGCACACAATATCCTTGGGGATTCTGGGCTTAAACTTAATGTACAAGTTTAGTGAGGCTTTCCTATTGAGAATGTGGGTGACAGAAGTGACAGAGGGATACTTTCCCACTCCTGGCCTTGGAAAAATTGTTCTCTCTTTGTAGACTCCCTACAGTGTTTCCCTTAAATGTAGCTCTCTTCTCAGCGCTGAGGGGTTATGCCCTTCTAGACATAGGCCACAGCTAGAGCTGCTCTCCCTCATGAGGAGGCACTACTTCTGAAGTTGCTGCCATGCTGGTCTGACTACTTTTCCACACCCATCTTCTGCATCAACCTAGGTGCTTTCCCCATGATCAGCCATTCATACTGGCTCCAGTTGCCTGTAGGACTTCCAATGGGTCTTCCAACCTTTAGAAGCTCACAAGGCTATGATCCGGTTGGTTCCATCTCTGGATACCCAGTTGCCTAAGATCATGAGAGAACAAGTGCAAAGGATTCTGACAATAAAGACCAGTCAGTGGGATGACCTCAAAATGACAAAAGTAATCCTGAGAATGAGGATGTGGCATCCACCTGGGAACTCAGCAGAACTTGGGCATTTTGCGTCTCTGTGAATTGGTAGGAAGGGGCTGAGAGTCAGGAAACACAAAATGATGATTGCATTCTGTTTTACCAGTTCAACAGTGGAAGGAATCATGAATACTTTATATAGTGCAAAGCCCCAGCTGATGGAGAAAGTTGCAAGAAAGGTGCCAACCAGCATCAGGATAGTCCTGGTAACCCTCATCTCTGGAGAGATCCTTGGGGAGAGGCTGGTTCTGCGAATGTGCTGGACCTTCTGATGGTGCCTGTATAGCAGAAGCACCATGTAGCCACTGGCCCATACCATGAATCCCACAAATAAGATGTCACGAAGTGATGGCAGCATGATGATCCCTATATATATGCATTTTCCCAGTGATAATACAGAAGATCAACTCCACTTCTGTGGCTACTGTTGCTGTTCTTTGGGCCACTTACAGATATTGGAACATTAATGTCTATGAGTAGGTTGAGGATCCAGCACAGCAAACAGGAGGGTTTGATATACTTTGAGTTTAGCTTACCTAGAGCTGCTGGGACTGATGATAATTGCCTGAAAGACACTCAGGAGGCAGGTGGTACAAATGGAATTGCCCCGGCTGACCCTTTGAAGGTAAAATACAATTTTACATGCTGTATCTCCCAGGAAATATTTTGTCCGTAAATACACTATTGCTATTGGCATTCCTCTGGTGAGAAGAACTGTGGCATTGGTCAGAGCTAGTTGAACCATAATGGGGTCCATTGGTCTCAACTTGTGACTGGTGAACAAAGTGGAACCGTGATTCAGTGAAAGCTGAGGGACAAATGTATCTTTACCATTTTCTAAGTGAGCACACACAATGTCCTCAAGCACACATAACCATGCATTGAAGCAGGTTTTCCTTTTGCAACTCATGCTCCCATACACATGCAAATTCAGGAGCATAAATATCATCTTCCTCTCTCACACTCCTATGCATAGACTTCCCAGATCCATCATATGCCACATGACAAATTCTGGGACCATGGCTCCTGGTTGTGGAAGGGTGAACCTGATGAGCCCAACATGTCCACTCTTGTATTTCCAAGGGAATGGTCTTTCTTTTTCACTAAAGCTTCCCTTGACTCTGAGTTTTCAAAGCTCTATGTATTTTAAGAACATATATCCCTGGGTAAATCAAGAAACATGCCTTTACATGTATCTAGGGAGAGCAGGGATTAACTTTGTGCTTTCGGAATTCAAGAACTCATAATTTTGTAAGTATTGTTATTGTTTGTACTGATGGAAATTGTATACCTATTTCTTCTTGGGAGATGGTAGCCGATCCTTGTAGGAACAGAACAATTCAATTCCCCTATGCCAAATGGGGAATGATTCTCCTTGAACTTGGCTATGTTTGTCTTTAGGAAACATTAGTTCTACAGAGCTAATTATTGGACATATGCTTAAAACTTTTTAAGTCAATACACTTGTGTTTAGGATCTATTCAGAGACTCTGTGAAAATCGAGGGCAATGTCCTAGTCATAATGAAGCATTATCTTCATACTATTTTTTTGTATTTTGGATGAAAATTGTTCTCATTTATAAATATAAATTCACACACACAGCCACATGGAAATCTGCATAAGAGTCAGGCAGAATCATGAAGGCATTCATTTTGACAAAAGTAATTGATAAGGCTGGTTCCTCTTCCTCAAACCTTTGCAATAATGTGTCATTCATCAACATGATTCTAATAAATCATTCTCTTAAAGTTTCAAAAAACCCACTCATACCTCAATATGGTGTCTTAAAATTCAATTTACAAAATTTGAAGTAGGTATTAAAACAGATTCCTTTTTTTCAAGAACCGATATAGAAAATGGAAGTAAGAACAAATAGTTGCAGAAGGTGACTAAGGAAGAGAGGCAAGATACTGTAAGAAGAGGTTCAGGAGTTCTACAGCCCTTCATGAGCAGAAGCTGAGGATAAATGTTGAGATGACAGAAAAAGGGCTTCTTGTAGGTGTGTGGAATGGAAGGGGGAGTTCAAAGTCTGAATAGGATAGCCACAGAGAGTGAACATGATGATGTGAGGGAAGAATGCAGTTGATGCCCTGTGCTACATTATGTGGAATTATTTTCCTTTTTGAAAGAAAAGACCAGAAATGGTGAAAAGCTATGGTGTTGTAGCAATAGCAATCAGAGAAGAAAAAGAAATCAAAGGCATCAGGATAGGGAGTGAAGTGATAAAAAACTCTCCTTTTGCAGATGATATGATGTTCTTGGAAAATTCCAAGTACTCATCTAAAAAGTTAGCTGAAATAATTAATAGTTTTAGCAAAGTAGCAGGATGTAAAGTAAATCCACAAAAATCATCAGCATTCCTATATATCACAAACAAAACTCTCTGAGAAGAGATAGTAAAAAATACCCCATATAAAAAACTCTAGACAGTATAAAATACCTGGGAGTACATCCCCCCAAATAAGCCCAGAAACTATATAAACAAAATTATAAAATAAACTTTTATACAGATAAACTCAGATTTAAATAATTGGAGAAATATTAATTGTTCATGGATAGGCAGAGTCAATACAATTTATATACTAACACTAATTTAAATATTCAATGCCATCCCAATTAAATTGCTAAAAATTTCTTCACTGAATTAGAAAAAAATATATAACAAAAATGATTTAGAAAAAACAAAAAGTCAAGAATATCACAGGAAATGATGATGATTTTTGT
>JAQQSU010009238.1:0-12745 GCA_028627135.1 Pseudochirops cupreus
TTAGATTAAAGCTCTAGGGATGGCCCAGGGTTAGAGATATGGCTTTGAGAGTTATCTACATGGAAGCTGAATGGAATCAACGGGAGAGACTAAGATGCCCAAGTTTAAGGGGGTGAAAAATCAGCAAGAGACAGAGTTAATTTCATTCTTTAACTAAGACAGAGAGGAAGTCAATGGGCTAGAAGGGCCATGAAGTGTCAATACCAGTGAAGTAAAGAATATGAGGATTAAGTAGGGCATAGTGGAATGGCTAGTGTCAAGGAGACCTGGGTTAAGTGCTAATTATTGTTATCATTGTTCTTCAAATACTGCCTGACACTTATTTGTTGCATGATTCTGGACAACTTAGAACTCCAGAATCTTATTTATAAAGTAGGGATTATAATACCTCACTCCCAACATCACTGGGTTGTTGTATCAAATGACCTAATCTACATAAAAATGATTTGATTGTACATATGTATGCATGCATGTAGGTATGTTTGTATATATGTATTTGTTTTCCAACTGAATTGTCCCAAGTGGAACTAATCTTCCCTTCTAAACCCACCCTACCTTTAATTTTTTTAAAAATTTCTTTTGAGGACACTAACATAGCTCCTTGTCACCTCCCTCATTTCTCATATCTAATTATTTGCTTTGTCTTCTCCTTTCTGTTTCTACCATATCTCACCAATCTGTTTCCTTCCCTCTTCTAGCCCAGCCATGACCCTACTTCACATTTATATAATCTTTCCTCCAGATGATTGCAATCAACTTTAGCTCCCTGATTTTTCTCCACAGTCAAAAATGCTTCTTCTTGCTGAAACTGATAAAACTGGGATGGGATACCAAATTGCTGGGTTGCCATAGCCACCTATCCTCTCTTCCCTCCCCCACTCCAGTACTTCTATGTAATCAGGTAGGTCTTTACCCATCTCATGCCGAAATGCGTCTATAAATAAGCATCCAGGAGTACAAATGTCTGTGTCAATATTCATACAAGCTACTGTCCCCTACTGCTGCCAGTCTTCTCAGAGTGTCAGCATGATGGGTTGGTTCTCTATAGATTGTTCTTTTTGTTCAGTCATTTTAATCCATGTCTGATTCTTTGTGACCCCATTTGCCATTTTCTTGGCAAAGACACTGGAGCTGTTTGCCATTTCCTTCTCTAGACCATTTTCCGGATGTGGAAACTGAGGTAGAGTTAAGTGACTTACTCAGGGTCACACAGTTAGTATATGTCTGCGGCCAGATTTGAACCCACCAAGATAAGTCTTCTTGACCCAGACCTAGTGTTCTATCCTAGAGAGAGAATTTCTTTAACATGGGGGGGGGGGGGGGAGTAAGGGGGCAGTCTTCTTAAGATCTTTGTGGCATTTCTTTTTGCAGCAGATTCTAACTTTAGACCATTTACATAATACAAAGCTCAGACTCTGTACCTTTTTTTTTTAATCTATGGAAAGATTAAAGTTCTACCAGACCACAATGTGAATTCAGAATTCTCGAAGAAACATAAATGTAAGAAGAGATAAACTGAACTTTGACATTTCAAATTTTTGGAAGGAATACATCATTTTGGGATGAAGAAGGAAAATTCCAGTGGTTTTCCACGAATGGGAGGCAGATATATTTGCTCCCATCTTAAGAAAGTCATGTTGCATGGGTCATTTAGTGTGCTGTATTTGAAAAAAGGAGTGGAAATAGCCTATGAAAGAAATAATCTTGTGTGAGGCCCCAAAGGATGGACTGAAGCTCTAATGGTTCTTTTTAAATCTCTAATTGCTTCAATCCTATGAGAAAATACAGAACCAGAGCAGTAAGAAGAGAACCTTGGCGTACTTATGTTTCTAAAAACATCAGTTAATAAATTATAAGAAGAAGACTAGAGTGAGAGTCTAAGAGGGGAAGCATAGATTTATTCCCCTGATAGCACTTTTCTAGACAGGGAAGAAAGGAAGCTGAGTGTGGACTGTGGATAAAATATTTACAAAACAAACCCCACAGGCAATAATAATTGAATATTTCATATTTTGACTTATTCAACTTTTATGATTTAATTTTTTTCTTCTTCGTTGAGTTTAATTAAGCTTTCCCTGGGGTCACAAGCCCGGAAAACTTTGAAAAAATGAAGCGATTATGTTTACCCGGCAGCTTTTCCCAGCTCTCTTTCAATTGAAGTATATGTTTTGTTAAAATCTTTCTTCCAAGGGCTGCTGTTCAGCATTTTAAAGGTCAAGGTGGTTGTTTCATTAAAAAAAAGCCTCAATAGTTTGGTAGAGACAATACCTTCTGGGCTCAAATATGTCCCTTAATCACCTTAGTGATTGTTTTCTTTTTCATCAAATAGAAATGCCCCCCATCAAGGCCTAAATAGGACAATTTAACTGAGCTTGAACATGTCAGAAGCATGTGAGGTTAGGAGACCAGAGCTGGAGTAGGGAGAAGATGCTGGGCAGGAAATGGAAGAATAAACTCTCAGTATAGTTTTAAAATAGGTCTCTGAAGGGGTAATCATCAGTCCTTCGTAACCCCAAGCACTAACCATCTATTGCAAAAAAAGACTTTGCCCATTGGTTTGTAGTTGGGCCCAGATTGGTGAATGAGGGAGCTTGGGTTAGGACAATGAAAATAAATTAACAAGAGGAAAGGAAGTGATGATATTGGTCGAATAATAATGCTATAATTCTCTTGTCTCTTTCACACCTTCCAAGTTCATAGACAAGTACATAGAATGAGTTTCTTTGGCTACTACACATGATGAACTCTAGAGTTTGTAGTGAAAGAAAATGGAATGATCACCATTTTTATTTTTGGGGAAAATTGATCAGAGCCAATATATTGTCACTACCTGCAAAGGATCTTTACCAGCTTTTATTTTTCAATGTGTAGGGAAACTGGGCCTCAGTTTCCTCATCTTCAAATGAGAGTTTTTCAGCCAGATGACTTCTGTAAGTCCTTTCTACTCTAAATCCTATGATCCTATGATGTTCAAGGATCATAGGATTTATGGTTATGTGTATCAGGTCCCTTCTTCGAATTCTATTTAAAAACAAAATCAGTCTCTCTCTAATGACAGGTCTTACAACCTCCCCTCCATCCCAACCATCTCTGAAATGCTTTCCTTCCTCAAATTTGCTTCTTAAGATCCTTAGGTCCTTTCAAGGCTCAGCTCAAGTGCTCTCATGTGAGAGGCCTTTCCTTTACTTCCCAGTAGGTCATGACTCAATGGTTCTACTACAAGTGGACTGTTCTCTCTGGAATCACACAGACTGGGATCATCCTGAGAGGATCTAATGAAAGAGGTGGGTCAAGCATATTACTTCTCTCTACCTTAGTGCTCCCTTCCCATTCTGTGTAAAATCTCTAAAAGAAAAAATGCTTACTATGACTGTCCTGAAGTATAGCTAACAGGAATAAAAGTATTTAATGTATAAATAGGCATCAAGTATGGCACAGTAGTTTATTTCCTTCAGCAAAGAAAATGTTTAAAGCATAAAATAAAACAAAACAAAAAGAAAGAAAAGACAGAAACACAAAACAATAAGCCTTCATCCTCATTCTCTCTTGGGAAGTAAAGACAACTTTGTGGGACTATTGAACAGCTAACTAGGATTTGTTACATTTGCCTCTGGCCTACACTGTCCTAGCAACTTGCAAAGTCCGAGCCTCCTGGTCAGTCAAGCATGGCTCTTTAGTTCTTCAGTTTACCATGAGCATGTCAGGAGTCATCTTTTCTGAGAAGGCTGTTACAGAAAGTATCTCCCCCTGGACAACTGTCACTGGAATCAGAAACTTTCTACCTTTCTAATTGGCTACTGTCAGTGCTGGAAACATCCTGTTTTCAAGACTGATGGCCATCAGCTTGTGATCTGCAAAGGAAAAAAATAAAAAGAAGGCTGAGTACTCATACTCAAGTCCATTTTCTCAATGCCACATGTTTGTGGCTAACCTTGCCTCATAGTGAGTGGAGGTGAAATGTGGAGGAAAACTCCCTTTCCATTATTTTGCTGGAAGTCTGAGAGAGAGAGAGAGAAAATACTGAATATGTCTGAATGTATGCACATATATACACATATAAATATGTATATCTATGTATCTATCTGTCTGTCTGTCTATCTGTACATATATAAGAGAAAGGATTAAAGAGAGATCTGTTTCTCCTCAATTCTTCTTAGAGCCCACAAACCAGACAATGCCTATTGATTCAGCCACCAATCATTTTTGATGCAATACTTTTCATCCCTGTAGCCACAGGACCAACAGGAAGTGGTTGTGTCATCTAAACGTTCAGGGTTTGGGAATTTATTTTTTGAAGAATTCTTCTCCAAAGAAAGAAATGATGGAGTTTGAATGCCAATCAAATGCTGATTCTTTCTTTCTTTCTTTCTTTCTTTCTTTCTTTCTTTCTTTCTTTCTTTCTTTCTTTTTCTTTTTCTTTTTCCTTCCTTCCTCCTTTCCTTCCTTCCTTCCTTCCTTCCTTCCTTCCTTCCTTCCTTCCTGTCTTTCTGTCTTCCTTCCTTCCTCTCTCCCTCCCTTCCTCCCTTTCTTTCTTTCTTTTCCTTTTTCCTTCCTTCCTTCCTTCCTTCCTTCCTTCCTTCCTTCCTTCCTTCCTTCCTTCCTTCCTTCCTTCCTTTTAGCAGCTTGGTTAATGTGGAAATATTTACATGATTTCACATGTATAATTTATATCACATTTCTTGCCTTCACAATGGGTGGGGGAGGGTAGGAAGGGAGAAAGAGGATTTGGAACTTAATTTTTAATTAATATCTTATATATAAATATATAATTGATATATTGTTTGTCTTCTTAGTGGTTGGGGGAGGGGTAAGAGGGAAAAAGAGAATCTTGAACTCAAAATGTAAAAGGAAAATTTTTTAAAAAATTAAAGATAAAAAAATTAATGTTAAAATTAATTAATTAACTTTTAAAACCTCTGAAGATGTGACTTCATAAAAAAGAAGAAACTGAAAATATTACATTTAATTACCTGAACATTGTCAAATGTCTAGTTAGCATCAGAATGAATAATTGATCTTTGAAGTTCCCTTTTGATTCTAATATTCTCTCATATATGTGTGCATGATGCATCTAGCATCTAGATGATCCTTTCAGTCATCAGATGGTGCTAAGTCTGTTTTAGGAGAAAGTGGATTTTTTTCTGTAGTGAGATTCGAAGAAAGAATCCAATCTGACAAAGATGATATTGAATAAAATGTAGCATTCGGGGAAGACATAAACTTATAGATTTAGAACCACAAGAGACATTGAAGGCCATCAGGTCCATTTCCCTCATTTTACCTGTAAAGAAGCTGAATTCAAGTGATGTCATTGCCTAAATTATTATCTAAGTGATGTGTATTGCCCAGGATCATATAGCTAATAGAGGCCTGAAATGGGAATTAAACTCAGGTCCAGTGTTCCGAAAATCTGATAAAATATGGAAATTATTAGTTGGGCTATTATTGTCACTTTAATAATGGAATGATATAATACATATATGTGTGTATACACACACACACACACATATATATATGTATAGATATAGATAGATAGATACATACATACATACATATATACCTGCATATGTGAATATACATCTGAAGTTCTGAATTGAAATCTATTTTATCTGGAAGACTTTTTAGGGAACTCCTCCCTCAAGTAACTTTTTAGTCATTAAAAAAGGGAACTGCAAAAAAAAACCTTAATTATTCTTTAAGCTAGAAAAGCTCTCTGGGAAAAAAAAAATGAACCTTTTGCTAAAGCCAAACCTGGTAGTTATCATGGGAACTCAAAATGAAACCTTTATTTAGAGAGTAAAAAAAGAATTTAGCCCAAGCACCTCTCATTTTTCACTTGACAAACACAATAATTTTCTCATTGGAATCTGAAAATGAAGCACCATAAATAAAATAACACGGAAGAGTGGAGGTGGTTCGTGGCCCCTCCCCCCCCAATCTTCTTTTGAGACAGCTAGCCTCCTTCCATTGAAGCTATTCTAAGGTCTGTACTCCAGCTCTGTTGAAAAATTGCATTGGCTTGCCAAATATCTTAATGACTTTTCTCTCAGCAGTTGGTAATGGTGAAATGTTATTCTAGTAACCATAATGTCCCTCATAAAACAATTGCATACAATATGTACTGTACTTCTATTTTAGTGAGCACTTCTGTCAGGTTAGCGCTGCCAGTAGCCATTTACCATTTCATAGCAAACTGCTTACCAGTCCTTCAAGTGTAATATTGTAGAAAGAGTGAAGAAATGCGTGATTAAAAATGTTCACGGAGAGTGGACCATTTAGCACAACCCGATGCTACAAAATAAACCAGCCTTCACACATGTAGGTGCTCATCATAGAAATGACAGTTCTATGTGGTCATTTAATTTTACGATCTCAATTCTCGCATATATTGCACACATAAATATAGAGTTCTCCTGCAGGGAGGTCTGCTGGGTGTTATAAAATCACTAAGACCTCAATGGGTTCAAATGGACATCTTTTATAATTATTGCTATAAAATTTCTTGACAATGCATTTTGTTGTCCAATGGCAAAAGAAAACGATTTTCTGAAAGAACAGGTTTTGACAAAGAGAGCAGTGGTGCTCAGGTGCCTGCCCTTCTGTTTACTTGCACTTAAATCACCTTAGTTACCCTTACCTATTGGAAAGAGTCCAGTTCTCCCAACAACTTTGAAAAATGTGACTCAGTCTGTTCCTGTATGTTTGAATTGTTTTCTAGTTCGTTGAGGCAGTGGAATATCTGGAGGGAAGAATTAATTTGCTGTTAAGTGCAATTAAAATCTGTTTACAGGATGTTTTTATGTGTTCCTGGAGAGACTAGGAAAGGGTCATAAGATGTGTCCATAAACGCAGGCTCTGAATCAGTGTGGGTGAAGATACTGGCTTTGAAAAAAATGCTGCTGACTTTGCACAGGATTGTATACATGCACACACAGATACACAGAGTATAAATATACACTCATGCATATATTCACACGTGTACACATAAACAGAGGGTATACATATATATGGGGTGTTCAAGGAGGACTAGCACCTCTGGTATGAGAGTTTGTGAAGCCCTTTTCAGGAATCCTCATGTACCTTTGGTGTTCACTTGCCACTCAACTCTAGTCTGTGGTTCCCAGAAGCTGTAGCATGAGCAGCAGCAACATTTCAGTAAACTCTCTTGGCAGACAGGCTAAACAAGACTGAGGGTAACTGACAGGCTTCAAACCCATCATTGAGTAAGGGGCATGTCTACCCCAAGCATGTCAAGACTTCTTCCAATGGAATGGGTGGATGAGAACAATTTGTTCCAATGGCCATGAAGGTCCCTGAAGCAGGTGCTGTGCTGTGTTTAGAGCTCAGTCAGACACTGAAGATCCCAAGGTCATCCATTGCTTCCTGGACACATTGTCAGTCATGTTGACTTTCGTCTTGACACTAGATTTTGCTGACTCTGGAAGAGAGTGAAGCTGATGACTTTGTGCAACTCTGCCTCACTTAAATCCAATTCACACACAAGTCAAGACATCACCCCTGATGTCATCGGTCCTCTTTGAAAATGATGACGAACAACAATGATATATGTATGTATGTATATCTATATCTATATCTACATCTATCTATAAATCTACATAGTTATATATGTCATACAACAGAGAAAAAACGTGTGATAAAATTTCAAAACAACACATTGAAAAATTCCCATTACCTTTTGTTTTCAGTATTTCCTCCAGGACAAGAAAAAGCAATTATGCAAACTTCTACTACTTAGCAAATATTTAATGTTATGTTAATTGGTTTGGTGCATTTGTCTCCTGTGATTGTCCTGTGACTGCTACAAGGAACTTAATATTGCTGAAGTATGTATATTCAGAAATGTAATGAGTGCCCAAGTTTTACTTTACTGCAGAATATGGATCAAAATGTTTAATATTTAAATGACTTATCATGGTTGGATATAATTACCATACATTATTTTACCTTGTAACAATTACTGAAGACATGGATGGATAGAAGAAGAGTTTTTCTTCATCTTTGAGGCAAATTCTATGTCTAGAGAAAAACTCCTGGAAAGACTTTGTAGCTTTTGAATAATAACTAAGTACAGTGCACCCATTTTTAATGAACTTTTGCATGAAAGATGAATTGTTTTGATATGTGTGTGTGATTTATATATAAATATTCAGTCAGGCAGTCAGCAAACATTTCTTGAGCCCTTTCTATGTACCAGGCACTGTGTTGAGCTCTAGAAATACAAACAGAAAACAGTTTAGAGGTAACAAAAAATGAATAAAGTGATGAATAAGCAGGTTATAATCATTACATTATAACCTTATAAATCAACATATGATATTAATTCAACACTAAATTTACAAATGCAAACATATGAATAAAACCCATTAGACATTTATTCCATTCCAAAAGGCCAAGTATCTCTAAGAATGTCTTATGGTAGGCTTGCAAAGTAAGACGCTTTTTCTTTTCATTTTTATCAGTCCATAAAATGATCTTCCCAGTACTCATTGTCCTCCTCCCCCAGTATGTGTATATTTAGAAAAATAAACATCTTCTCTACTCATTCTCTGCTCAACTGAAATGTCAGTCTCCTAGAGTAAGTGGGCGAGTGACCAAACAGCAATATTGTATTATTTTTGAATTATTGAATATTTTAACATAAAATTGTAAGTAAATTAGTATTTATGGTGAAAATATAGTACAAGGAGACCTGGGTCAGCAAGACCTACAATGGCTGTGACTCATGAAAGATGACTAGCTTCTCAGTACCCCAAGCAACTCCTTCATTCCTGTCTGCAATTAGTTGGGGAAACAAGAGGTTCATTCCCAAAGTAAAAAGGGTGTGAAGAAAATTAATATTATTCTGTGTCATATTAATCCAAAATCCATTCTTTTGCTCATTTTGATGGACCCTACTTCTCGGTCTGGGTCATCAGACAGTCCCTAAAGGGGGATAGTTAATATGATCACTCCTAGCCCCTGCCTAGAACATCTTCTCTTTAACAGGCTTGCCCTGGGCCCCTCACCAGGGGGAAATTCTCCTGTCCTGCCCCCTTGTCAAAACCAGGAGTGGCTTGGTCTCCACAAGGGACACAAAAAGGGGGGGGGGAAATCTCATTTGGCATAATTTTGATTTTCTAGCCAAGATTACTAGAAGCAGTTGACACCCATAAAGCAATTAAGATTCCTTAATTGACAGGTGGTGCTTGGAGTATGAGGCCTGGAGTTAGGAAGTTGTTTCTGTTGAGTCTTTTCAGTCATGCCCAACTCTCTGTGACTCCATTTGGGGTTTTCTTGGGCAAAGATACTGAAGTGATTTGCCATTTCCTTCTTCAGCTCATTTTACAGATAAGGAAACTGAGGCAAAAAGAGTTAAGTGGCTTGCCTGGGGTCTAACAGCTAGTAAGAGTCTGAAGCCAAATTTGAACTCAGAAGATGAATTCCTGACTTCAGACCTGGAACTCTATCCACACTAGCCATCCAACTGCCCATGCCCATGTGGAGTCAGGAAGACTTGAGTTCAACTCTGATTAAGCTGGAAAAAAGATGTTGACTTGCCTTGGACAAGAGCTCTGGACACCAATGCAATCACAGGTCCTATCCCCATCCATGTTTATGGTTCAATTCAGTTCAGAAAGCATTAATCTCTGCTTATTATGAACAATGCACAATAATTTTTATGTATTATGTATGGAGATACAAAGTTAAAAAAAGGCATGGTCCCTGTCATCAAATAGTTTACATTATATTGAGGGTGGGGAATATTTCCTGTGTACATTATACAGATAGTAAAAGTATAATGCAAGGTAGGTAATGATGGGGGTAAGGGAAATATATAGACAAAGCATTCCGGGAATAATCAAGGATATAGAATACTTTCAGCTCAGTGTAGCTATGGGGATCAGCTCCCTCAGACATCTCTGTCATTTTTCTAATGCTGAAAAAGACCTTTTAGAGACTTAATCCTAAAGAGCAAACCTTTCATCCTAAAACATTAATAAATTACTAATAATTGTTTTTCCTTAGAGCATTTACCTAGAACTTTGAGAATCATTCCCATATAGCAAAGCAGAGAGAAAACATCTCTACCTCATGAAAAATGTCAGTGCTAAAAGGATATATCGTGCGCATCTGTATCTAAATCTTTATTATTTCTGTTTAAAGATGGTGAATATCCTTGTGAATGTCAACTTCTTAGACTTTCAAGTAGACCAAAGAGGTTTTCTGCCCTCCCATTTTTTACCATTACCTGGAATATTGATAATTCCAGGAGAATATATAAGGCCAATCCCTTCATCAGCTTTCATCAGTTTCTGTGTATTATAAACCGTATAGGATAATAATATGAACTATCCACTTGACCCAAGGCTAAATAGTACCCTTTGGGATTAACTGTCTATTTGCTTCCCAGCCAAGGATTTTTCTGGAAAACAAAACAAAACAAAATAAAATCCTTCATTATGCTTTCCTAGACTGTTGACAAGAGGAATGTTATATTTTATGAAATTATAACCTAAATCACACAAATTAGCTAACAAACTTCCCTCTTGGGAGCCCTCTATAGGAATTTCCTTTTGAAATTTGAATTTTGAAATTTTGAAACTTGTATGATAACATTGACACAAAGAACAGAAGTTTTGAAATCTGAGAGAAAGCTAGATTTTTGAAAGTTAGTAGCAGGGAAAATATGTCTGCCCATCATTTTAGTGCCCATTTATGGTTTTTATATACATTCCTATTTAGGATGAAATGTGGTATAATGAGACTAAATTTAGAAACATTGGACCCTTTCTTCCAAACCTGGCCCGGTCGTTACAAGTTTGGTGACACTCAGCAGGTCATAGAACCTCAGTGGACTTTAGTTTTCTGATTTGTAAAACCAGAGAATTGGATCAGATCACCTCTACTATCCATATCAGCTCACAATGTATGATCCCCTGACTCATATGCTACTTACTGAGTCAGAATTCAAGAATTATTTCACTGAGTGAAGATAAATCAATACACATTGTGACCTGACCGTCAATGAGTGACTAGTACTTTCAGACTCTGTTTCCATATCTGAAATGAAGCTGGTATGGGGCAGGAGGGGTGGCTGGACTAAATGATCTTTACATTTTATCCTAGTTCTTAAGCCTATGAAGCATACAATGGAATTCAGGAACATGAGTGCTGTCCCAGTTGTAAAAATTGAATAGAAGTTCATATATAGCATTTGGCAGTCAATGGCTACTGTGACATTTTAGAATAGGTAACATCTG
Source organism: Pseudochirops cupreus (assembly GCA_028627135.1). Lineage (NCBI taxonomy): Eukaryota > Metazoa > Chordata > Mammalia > Diprotodontia > Pseudocheiridae > Pseudochirops > Pseudochirops cupreus. The sequence continues at coordinate 11,262 of JAQQSU010009238.1, forward strand.
ATAATTGCCCACTTAACTTCAGCCACCAAAGGCTTGTTTTTGGAGAGGTCCCTTTTTGAGTGGTGGGGGGGAGTGTTTAATTACATATGTAGCTCATGGTTTGATATCTGGGATACTTAATCATTTCTCCTTCATATTAAATGTTTTTCTTTCCACACACCAGGGTAAAACATTTTCAAATACATAGATCTTAGAAGTAATTACAGTATTCATAGAATATATACAAATAATGCTCACTATTGAATTAATAGTAGGAATGGATTTGTAAGTTTTGCCCAGATGTTTAATTCATTTTCTCATGAGAGCCTCAACTGTTGGTGATATCTTCCATGTGTAGGTAGTTGTCTGAAATCTGAACTTTTAAGTACCTGCTACAGATATTATTATGCTCATCTTACAGATCAGGAAACTGAGACTCCGAGTGGTTAAGTGGATTGTGTGTAGTCAGGTAGCTACTAATTTTTAGAAGCAGGGTTCATACATAGGCCTTCCTAAGTCTAAGGACTGAATTCATTCCACTTCTTTTGTGAATTATTAAAGAATAAGGATCTAGATTCTTTCAGGACTCTCCTTTGTCTCTTTGTCTGTCTTTCTCTGTTTCTGTGTCTGTCTCTCTCTGTGTCTCTGTGTCTCTCTATAACACACACACACACACACACACACACACACACACACACACACACAATGTCTCTCTGTCTTTGTATGTCTGTATCTGTCTCAGTGTTTCTCTTTGTCTCTATCTCTCTCTGTGTCTCTTTCTCTGTTTTTTTCTGTCTCTCTATGTCTCTGTGTCTCTCTCTGTGTTTCTCTGCATCTCTGTCTCTGTCTCTCTGTCTCTGTCTCTGTCTCTGTCTCTCTCTCTTTCTCTCTCTCTCTCTCTCTCTCTCTCTCTCCCCTTCAGGAGTCAATCCTGCTGGTAATATTGTGAGAGCTTTGAACTATACCATTTCTGACCTGAACCTGTTAATCCTTTCCTAGGCAGTCTTGTTCATCCATGGCCCTCTCAGGGGCTCACTATATTGATCCAGGACTTGCTGCTGATGTATATCCAATCAGCTAACCATACTGAACTCAGAACTCTTGAGCTCAAGTGATCCAACTTTTTCAGCCTCCCAAGGAGTAGGGATTATTAGACTTATGTGTCACCATTCCTGACAAGCATCTCATTTAAAAATGGAAACTCACCAGAATAAACTTGGACATCTTGTACAAGTAATTTATTTTAGATCATGTAAATAATCACTGTGCTCTGGTACAGAGGACTGCCAGTCATTAAGACATGCAAAGAGGGTAGACCAAGCCGAGCAAGGAATACAAGGAGTTTCAGCATGTATAAATGGACAGGGAGGGTGCTAATGCTATAAACAACAGGGAATCTGGAGGAGGAAATGTTCCATGGGTGAGGTTGAAAGGCATCTTTCTAAAATGTCAGTAACGTAGGCCCCTGAGTGAAAATTATTTTCAAGTATCTGGGAGTTATTCTG
>JAQQSU010009239.1:0-12743 GCA_028627135.1 Pseudochirops cupreus
TCAGTTACCTAGTCAGTTACCAGAGAGGGAAGCACCAACATCTGGGCTTTTCACAGCCGGGGGGCTCAATGGCTGCCCAGAGTCTCGTCTGGCCAAATCACACAACTCTTCTCAAAGTGAGCCCCAAACCAAAACCTCACATCAGGGCGTATATATAGCCTTCTCCTGGCTTGGAGAATGTCACAGCCCTCTAGACCCATTGCCCAATCACAAAGCTACAACGCAGGGACATTCCTGGAAAACAAGCCTGGCGCCACAGGCTCCACGTGACCACATTCAGCCTATTAGGGAACAGAGTATACTTTCAAATATCCAAGGGTCCTCAGAGTCATGTAGCCACTTTAGCAAAGGGCCTAGGGGCAGGGAAGATCTTCAGATTCCCATAACACACCTATAACATAATATACAAACTTCTTAGCTAGGTAGGTAAGGCCTTCCACAGTCTGTGTCCACCTTACTCTTCCCATAGTATGTTACAACAATCCCTTTCCTGCATCCTAGAATCCAGCCAAACTAAACTGTTGGTTATTCTCCAAATCTGATGAGCTGAGTTCTGCTTCCATTTGCAGTTATACTGCCTATTCCTGTCTGTAATGTACCTCTCACTCAACCTTACCTCCTACACATATGCTTTTCCTGTATGGTTCAACTCAGGCACTATCTGTCCTCTGAGTAATCTCTCTTTTCATTCCCTCACACTATAAACGTTCCCTTCCTCCTCCAATATTCCTAGAGCACTTTGTCTGCATTTAATCTCTGCTCTTACTATTGCCAGTCTTGTGCATATCCTCTCCTTAACCCCAGCTCCAGGAAAAGGTAAGCTTCTACTGCAAAGGGACTATTATTTGTATTTTTGTATCTCAAGCATTTATCCCAAACATAGTAACTTGTGTGTAATATGCATAAAATTAATGTTTTTGAATAAAATTATTTAATAAAATAATGAATATGTAGCAAATTATCCACACTGAAGTCCTCTTCCAATGATGTTTTTTTTTCCAATCAAAGCAATTCTTACGTATTATTTAAATATAGAGGTATTGAAATCTGTGTCAGTGTAAAGCATATCCATGCCAATGAAATCCTAGGTCTTTGAAATTCCTGAGATAATCTAAATATTATAAATTTATATTATGCAGAATCATGCATATGAATAATGCTGACCTAGGATCCAGGAAGGTCTGTGTTTGAACCTTGCCTTTGACACATACTTCTTGAGTGGCCAAGGACTACTCAATTAACATCTCAATGTTTTTAGGCAACTTTCTAAGTTTGATTTGCTGGCAAATGTTGGTAGTTTTCTCATCTGGTATTTCCTTGTATCTATGAAATCAAATCACAGCTCTATTCCCTTTTTTTAAAAATTATTATTATGAGAAATAAATATAATCTCTCTCACAGGGAAGAAAAAAAGGGTACCTCTTTTTAAATGAAAATGGTGAAAATATAAAAAGAAATACTGTTTTTTTTTAATTTGAAGAAAATATTTGGGGTGGCACAACTGCTCATTCCTGTATTAGCTAAGGTAGAAAAAAAAACCTATACAGCAAAAATGAAGAGGAAATGATAATGTATTCAGTGTTCAATAATTATACAATATATCTTTGGAAGAAAAGGACTTTTTTAGAAAAGACTAAATGCATTAAGGAGTAGTACAATTTCAGAATAAGATTGATCTTGTAAATGAACAGATCATGTGTGAGGGCTGGATAAACAGGAGAAATGTCTTTAGGCTGTTAAACTGATACCTTTCATAATATCAAATTCACTTAAATATCACAGTGGATATGTATGCATTTTCTGTCCAAATAATTAAAAGTGCAAGTTCTAAAATAAGCAAATCTCAATGGGTTTATTTGTGCAGACGGGCGTGACAGAACTGCCAAGATGACTAAATTCCAAAAGATATCAGAATTCATGAAGCACTCTTGCATCCAACATCTGAGGGCTCCTTCTGCAGATTCAAATTAGATTCTACCATTTTTCCCTAGTTGCTTCATTTAATGAAATCTAAATTTAAATAAAAACCACGTTGAAACCATGTTTTTCTCTGGAGAAAATGGATTTTAAAAAATTAGTGACTTCCCACAGTGACAATATTATGACAGTGGACTCTGTTCTTTGATTATTCTCACCTTCCTTGTGTTATTAATAAATAAGTAATGCAAACTTCACACAAAGACTTTTAAAAGAATATGAGTAGATCAAATTGAGTTTGTAATTTTGCATAATAATTTAATATGTATCGAATTTTAAATTATTAAAGGAAGTAGTGCATCTACTTCTGGATACTTTGGCAATGCTTAACATTTGGACTAGTTAAAAACAAAAATGTTATTTTTTCAGTCTTCAGAAATGTCAATAAATATGTTGAACTCCCAAAGAACCCTTCAAAAACAGAATGCAGCTGTATTCTATCCAGAATGACAATTTTCCTTGGGGCCTTTTCATTGCTTTAACACTAATCTGTGACAAAAAGGCCTTGTCAGGTTCTTATTGCCTTTAAGAAGCTTTTGGTGAGATTTGTATTGATCTGGAATAAGGCAACTGACAACATTGCAATAAATTTTTACTACTTAGTACTGATCAATATGGATTTCTTCTTCTTTATCATTTTGCAGAAAATTGGCTTACATTTCTATAGCTATAGTTATTTTGATCAACAGGTTACCTAACTTATATTTTTCTATTTCATAATTAGAAAAAAAATGTTGACAATTTTTTAAATTTGCATATTACCTCAAAAATATTCACAGAACACTTTTTTGAGTGTTCATAAATTATATTTTTATCTTAAAAATAGTTCATATGTGTTCAAAAATGCTCGTAGGATAATGGATTTAGGTACAAAAATATCTTAGATATAACTTAACCCTTCCCAACACACACACACACACACACACACACACACACACACACACACACACACACACACCCTCTGTTTTACAAACAATAATTCCAGGAGGAAAAGTACTTATCCTAGTTCAAACCATTATAGCTGAAATACACACTCAGGTTCTCTGAAACTTTATAGTCTTATATACTTTGTCTCACCCTTTTTCTAATTTTACTTTAAATACAAAATACAGCTTATTGTACATATAATTGTCTTTTTCTCCTTTTAGTTCCTAAATTAAGAAGAAATAATTAAATGTGTTATTAAATGTTTTTATCCAGTCAAAAGATTTTCTTTAAAACTAATCACTACATTAATTGAATGCAATAATCTGCCATTTTGCATCATCATAATAAAATATTAATATTCAACATTCCTCCACAAATTGTTAATTTTAATTGCATTAAATCTGTACAATATTTATGTACATATTATATGCTTGATGGCAAAGACTTATTCATCTTTATATTCCTGTTTCTTTATTTACAGTAACAGAGGACAAAGGGGCAAAATCTGAACCCAATTGTCAATGATTCCATTATTTCAATTAAGAAAAACAAAGAAATATCCATCACACTCAATCATGAACTTTTATTTTCAAGACAATTAGGACTTATTGTTTACTTCACCTAAGGCATTATAATAAGCACTAGGGGTATAAAGCTGAATAAGACATAATCTTTACCATTAAGTAAGGTTCAATATAGTAGGGGATAAGATACACACACACAACTATCAGACAAAATATGAACATGAAAATGATAGAAGTAACCATAAAATAGGCAAGGGACCACTATTAGAAATAGAAAGTATATTACAGGCATGGAATAATATAAGCAGATGCTCATATTAAAGGTGGGTTAAGTGGGCATCTAATAAATATTGATTGATTGATGAATTACCAAGTTCACTGAAGAGTTTGGCAAAAGCATTGTGTATATGACTAGTAGCATAAAATCTTAGTAATATGAAATAAAGTAATTAAAATAAATTCATCTAGATTACATGGTCGTTTGAGAGCTAGACTAAGGACTTTAGACATTATATTTTTTTAGGTTATAAAGAGTAACTGAAAGTTTATGAACAGAAGACTAGTTATCTAAGAACTAATGGGATTAGAGTTGTAGACTAGACTCATTACTTTCCTAAAGACATGTAGATTGGCTTGGAAAAGTGACAGACTAGGAACAAAAAGATAATCCAGTAGCAAAGGAAATATCTATGATATGAACAGGGTGAATTAATCATCTCTAAATTTCTTCTATCTCTGACAACTCATAGATTTCAGAATCTATGTACATATATAAGGAGGGACTAAATCATAATAATGAATCCTGTAGCCTTCTCCTTGAGTTACAAAAAAGTTGGTGAGAGAGTCCAATGCTTTTATCATGTAGTTTGCATGATTGCTGACTCCAATGCTTTTCAGCAGGTTTTATTTAATACTTATGGATCATAGATAAGTGAAAAATATTCATGGTTCTTTGTCATATGATATAGCATGGTGAGCGAGGGGCTCCTTCCTCCACATAAACATTTTGCCCCCAGAACCTTAAGGTGATATTTCTCTTCTCCTACTCTTTTAAAAATTATTGTGTAAAATGATACAGCAGATCAAAAATACTGGTTGCATGCTGCTTAGTGGGGAATTTTTCATTGACAGTATCTAAAATCAGGTAAATTATAGGATTTATTTATCTCTGAAACTCTCCAGCATTAGCACAATGTCAAGTTTTTCTATCATTCTCCAGAGTATTAGAGTAAAGAGAAAATCAACACTATTTTTATTTAAGTAGTGCTTGAAAAAATCATAGAAAAAGTAGATATAGTGAGCACATTCATATTCTAACTCAATTCTAAAGAAAGTTCCGGGTTTCTGCTTTTAGTTTGAGTTACAGCAGGATTTTTTTGAATAAATTAACCAACCAATTACTATATCAAGTCTAATTAAATTTTGTAGAACTAAAGTCTCAATGGGGAAAAGTATGAGCAGATGAATTTTTATTTCTTAATAATTTTTCTATATTTAAACCGTATTCTGCATTGAGAAGTCTTAGAATACCTGAGGATACAAAGAGAGAGATTTTGTTCACTAAAACTCATCAAGATGCTAAATATTCAACCTCAACATTTCAATCACATGCTTTTTTTTTCCCCCACGTATCATGTACTATATAGTTTTCAAGCTTGTAATTTGCTTTAGGATGTATCTAAATAAAAGCCCCATTTTATAAAATTGCTGGTGTGTTCTGTATATAAGTGTTTTGAAATACTTTAAGTGACTGATTCTGTCTCCTTAATACTAAGATAATTGACATGAATAATTGATTACATAAAACATTAAATGATTTTGTTTTATGTTGAATATATTATGTTAGTGTATTGATTAAAATAATAATGTAGGGGGGAGGTAGAACCAAGAATGAGGATTAGGGAAAATGTAATGGTAATGGAATTTGGAGATGCCCCAGTATTGGCGTGGTTTTAGGGTTGAGTATTAAAATCTAGAGCTTATGATTCCCACCTGTGCGATGGACTTGTTGACATGAAGAGAGAAGGCTGAACTGGGAGGAGCTGTGAATTGGGAGAGAGGCCCAAGCCAAGAGAAGGCCAGAAGGACTTTTGGAGAGTAGTGCCCAGTATCGTGGCGCCTGAGTTGCTGAGAGAAAGAATGCTGAGAGCCCATTGGAGCTGCCCAGGACTTTTGAGAACTGCCACCCAGAGCTGCCAAGGACTAAAGAGGCATGGCTGTGATGCCAGTATTTTGTCTGTCTGTTTTGATGTTGTTTTGCCAGATTCACTTGCTGGTGAAGGACAGTGCTACTGTTGTAGAGGTCCTGGAACCTGGCTGTTGGTTCAGAAGACCTGAAGGAGGATTTTTTTGTGGTATGTTCACAGAAATCCTGGATGAGGACCTTGCTGATGGTTTCAGGGGTTCTGGGACTGTTCTACAGGCAGAGAGTGACTTGATGAGGACACTGGCTGTGGCTTTGTTGTCCCTTGTCTCCCCAGGAACTGAGATTGCTGAGGGCTTTCCTCGGGTCAACATGAAAGAAGGGCCTTTCCTTGGGTTTTCAATGCTGAGGTGATATCTTAACCTTGTTATACTTAAGAGTGGATGGCCTTTTGTGCTCTCCTGACCCTTTTGAGAAAGTGCTTGGTGTTAATGGATAGTACTGTAATTCAGCAGTATCTAGGGGTGGGAAACCTTTGGCTTTTTTGGTGCTCTGTGATTGACTAAATAAATGTACTTTGTTTATGATTGGAAACTATTCTCCATTTGAGAAGAGATTAAATTAATGTACTGCCCATGAGTGGCCCACTTTGATTACCAATCTAGGGGTGAAATACTTGGATCTTGGTACTTTGCAATTGAATTAAGAACTTACTTGCTAAATGAATGAGTTATACTGTATTTTGACTTTCTCTGTTCTGTGAATGTTTGCTGAATAAATGGAGTTTGCTATGCTGGCAATCTGAACCTTGGAAGTTGCCTTTGCTTGGCATTACAGAAAGTGACTCAACTTTACTCTCCTAACATGCCCCTAGAAATAACTTTAAAATATCTTTTCTTATCAAATTATGATGTAATAGAACCAAAAAAAAGATTGGAGTGAACTGTTTTTCCAGCATCAGATAGCTTAAGAGGGCAGAAAGAGAAGTATATGACACAGGAGTTGAAGCCTGTCCAGAGATCACACATAGGACTTACTCATAGAATGGAAGAAGATGAAAGAATGGATTAGAAAGAAGAATCCAACAATATGTTGTTTATAAAAGACACACTAAAACAGAAGCACACAGAGAGTTAAAATGAAGACAATGAGGTAATATTATTTTTTTTGCAGCAAACTTCTCTGATAAAAGCCTTATTTCTCAAATATATACTGAATATGCAACTGAGTCAAACTTATAAAATAGAATAAATATATAAAATGGAGATAAAATATCTAAAGTTTAAAAAATGAGCAGCTTAGACTATGATTTCTGAATGGTTCCTTGGAGGATCATCTAAAGCACGTGTGAGGAACCTGCATCCTGGAGGCCACATGTGACCCTCCAGTTCCTCAAGTATGGACCTTTGACTGAATCCAAGTTTCACAGAACACCTCTCCTTAATAAAAGAATTTGATCTATAAAATTTAGACTCAGTACAAAGGTGGTACCCAAGGACCTAGAAAGCCACATGTGGCCTTGAATCCACAGGTTCCTCTCCTCTGATCTAGAGTTAACTTTATTGGTAATATTTAAGTATTTTGGAGAATGTAGTTTAAATTAGCAAAGCTCAAATTCTTACATTATAAGCTCATAATTTGAAAGTACCCATCAAGTTTAAAAGCTCTTTCAGGAAAAAATGATAGTAGTATTTGTGAGGTAATTTTATCTTTTCAAATTAAGTAGAATCTTAGGAATCTTTTGATATTAAAGAAAATTTTTGCTAAAGCAAGTTGAATAATATTAACATACATTCATCATTAATGGGAATTATTTTTTCTCCAAAGAACATGTCAGCTGCATAACAATTTATCAATACTTTAAGAAATGGACTTTAGAATCATAACTTAAGAAGGATCATGGTAGTGGAAGAGACTTGAATGTGAAGAAAAGAGGATGTAGAAATATTCTTGAGTACGGTGATGGCAAGGATACATGGAATGGCATTATTCACAGTTATAGATGGAAGGGAAGGGGAGAGGGAAATCATGATTTTTAGTATGTGTTATTAATGAAGGATGTTATTATAAGAGGGACTAGAGGGAATACAAAGAGGAATCTGCTGCCGCAGTCTCAATGATAGTTGATGAAGCGTGGACTGGAAGTGGGAATGGGCAGCTGTGTGAGTGACTTGATCACAATCAGAACTCAAAAATGTATTTAGTTCACCAAATATTAAACAAGGAACCATGAGTAAACAAAAGACAAAAATTCTCCACTGACTTCTAATTGAAAAAAAATATAAAATATAAAGTCCTTTGCCTTCTATTCTAGGACCTCTATAATCTGGCTCCAATGTACACTTTGAACTCTCTGTTTCAGCCCAAATTGCCCACTAATCATCACTCAGTGTCTGTATTCTCTACTGTTTGCTTTAGCACAGATGTTGCCTGTCTACCCCAAGCATGTGAAGACATCCCCCAGTTGAATGACAGATGAGAACAATTTCTTCCAATGGTCCTGAAGGCAGCTAAAGCAAGCTTTGTGGAGTGAGCCCTTAGAATCTGGTCAGAAATTGAAGACACCAAGGTTATCCACTGCATCCCAAGCCATTCTAGTTATCTGACTTTTTGACTCTGAAAGAGAGAGAGACTGACAACTTTGTGCAACTCTGCCTCACTTAAATCCAATTCACAAGTCCATTGGTCCACTTTAAAAAAACAATGGAAGAACAAAAGCAATGCCACCTTCCCCCAACCTTAGAGTATAAATTCATTGAGGGCAGGAACTATCTCTTCATTTTATTTGTATCTCCAAAGATTAGCTTATGCTTTGCACAATTAAGTATCCTTATTAATTCAAAAAAGGGATTTAGGAGATAACAGAAGAAAACCTAAATAATTAAAAGTGTGTAAAATTGACAGTCTTTTGCATGAAACTAGAATAAGAATAGAAACAATTGACTGAGAGAAAAAAAATATTTGCAGCAAATATCTCCATTAAAAATCTGATAGCCAAGATAAATTGAAATATCCTATATATCCTAAACAATTAATAGAAATGCTTTTGGGATAGTAAAAAAAAAATAATAATAATAGTGGGAGTGAGTACCCATCAAATAAATAAATGGATGAACAAATTGTGATACAATAATGACTACATAAAAATGACAGATATGGAGTGGCTAGATGGCACAGTGAATAGAGCACCAGCCCTGGAGTCAGGAGGACCTGAGCTCAAATTCGGCCTCAGACACTTGACACAAAAACTAGCTGTGTGACTTTGGACAAGTCACTTAACCCCAATTGCCCTCCAAAAAGCAAAAAATAAAGTAAAATAAAATAGAAAATGTTTAAAAAAAAGAATGACAGATATTAGGAATTCAGAGGACCTTAAGAAGTATGTAAATTGATGCAAAGCAGAGAAAGCATAATGAGAAACCTACTTGGTTCACTGGAAAAGCTTGTGTTCACATACCAACTAGGCTATTACAAATAGAGTCCTCTGATACATGTTTTAAGTTCTTTGTGCCTCAGTTTACTTCTATGTATAGTGTGTTGACTGGATGTATTAAGATTGACTAGATAAGGTACCTTTTAGTTCTAAATATACAATCATGCAGACTTACCCCTACTTTGTCTACAGATTAGTTTCTTTCCATTTTCAGATTCCTAGAAATTATTATGTTGTGAGAAGTGATAAGAGATGTTCTTTGCGACCCTCTGCTGCCCTCTCAGACTACCCTACTAAAAAGCAGAGCATCACCTTGCCGACAAAAGTATGTAGAGTAAAACTTATGTTGCTGTTGCTGTTCTTTTCAGTAGTAATTTATGACTGTGAGAGTTAGGCTATAAGGAAAACTGAATTGATATTTTCAAACTGTGGTGCTGGTTAAGACTTTTGAGAGTCTCCTGCACAGCAAAATCAAATAAGTCAATACAGAAATTAATTCAAAAACTAAAGGTCAAATATTGAAGCTGAATCTTAAATACTTTGGTCCCATAATGAAAAGATAGAACTCATTGGAAAAGACCCTGATATAGGGAAAGATTGAAGGCTAAAGGAAAAGGAGATGGCAGAAGATGAGATGAATAGATAGTGTCATGAAAACTATGAGCATGAAATTGGACAGACGTTGAGAGATAATGGGGATAGAATGGCCTGGCATGCTATGGTCCACAAGATCATGAAGAGTTGGATGCAGCTGAACAACAACAACATATTAAAAAGTTTTCTTGTCCCAATTATTCCTTTCACTTTTTCGAAATGTTGCACGCAGTTGTGTACTTCCATTCTTTATCTGCCCATTAGACAGATTTGGAGAAGAAAATGAGGCTGTCTCTCTTTTGTCCTTCACTTTTCTCCAATGTGCTTACCCCACTACCCAATTGCTTCCATCCGCTAAATGGCGAAAGGAGCATTTCTGAAGTCTAATAGCATGTTGCCTTGCACCATTCTATATAAAATCCAGAATAGCACATTACTATTTTGTAAAGATTTTTAAGTATCTTGATATTAAAAGCATTGAGACTTTATTAGTTTAGTGTGATGAAACATATTTAGGCTAGTAATCTTATGGCATTAACCATTTAAAACTATGGTTATAGAGAAGAGAAATACGTTGTCTCTTGATCATTTTCCCACTGTCCAATTATTATGATAACCTCTCTAATTAAGCTACAATTTCATTAAAGTGCTTTTTTGGATAATTTATAATATTTTATGATAATTAGATGTCTTTATGTATAGAATTAAATTAATGTTTTTAATAATACCTTTAACCTTGCTTGTGTTAATTCTGAAAGATAAACAATATAATAACTATACTAAAATGCATAGCTTAATTGCCTGTCACATTAATTCTTTCATAGAGAAGTAATACGCGCAGCACATTTACATTGTGTCTTCTATATGCATTACCAAAAAAAACCCAAAACATTTTTTTTCAATGTGCTTTGAGACTAGCATGAAGGCTAACCTACATTATGACATTGAACTAATTGATTTATATAATGCCTAAATACAACTTGTTTGGTCAGTGAAATTTTATATTTGTTCCATCTAGAGGAATGGGAGAGGCAAAATCTAATATATGTTATAAGTACATGAGGCATGTAATCAAGTCTAATTTAAACTCATTATATTAAAATAAACCAAAAATTCTTTACAAATGAAATGCAATAATGAAATGTTTATTTGGAAAATTAGAAAAAAAAAGCAATTTCTGCTGAAATATTTTAGGATTCCAGTTGGAATTTTCCAAATTCCAAAATGTTTTGGAAAAACCATTTATGGATTTGTTTGCTTGAGTAGATTAGTAAAATAAATATTACCCCTGAATTGTTAAAAAATGAACCAACCAAGTAATTGGAAGTATTTCCTTATCAAAGCTTGCTGTCTATCAGAGAGAAGTGAAACAGAATAAAATTATAAAAAGCTGAAAGACCATTTCTCTCAAAAAGCAGAGAAAACAAAGTGCTACAATGGACTTAGAAATCAAATGTCCTTGGTGACTACCAAACAAACTACAACTAGAAGGAAAAGTCACTGTTTACTGAGAATAATAAAAGTAAATCTCTACCTCTCTCTCTCTCTCTCTCTCTCTCTCTCTCTCTCACACACACACACACACACACACACACACACACACACACACACACCATGAGAGAATAGTGAACTGAACAACTGAAATGAAATTGAAGGATATTTGATTTTTAAAACTGTGGGGATGCTGGTATGTAATGGGAAACATAAGCAGGTCTTTGAATAAAGACACATTTTGGAATATTACAAAAAAAACTTTCAATCAATTTTCTCAAAATAATTTAAGTGTGCATTCTTATTTTCAAATAATTTATAAGATAATCACAGAATTTTATTAATTTTCTTGGCAAAGAAAGTACAAACACATATTTACGAGTTAAAAGCCATTTTAAAACTAGTGAGAAATATTTGCTCTTTAGTTCAGTCCTAATGAAGAAAACAATTCTGATTGATTAATTAGTAAAAATGATGTGTTGATATTTATGCATGTATTTAATAAAATATATACTCACATTGATGGTGAGAGTGTAAAGAACAATCCGTATGTAAGCAGTACATGAAGGTTTGAAAAATGTCCAAAATAGCTCTGTAATATAAGAATAATTACCATAATATTATGAATAAAAAAATACTAAGAGTAGATGAGTAAATTGTCAAGTGGATAAAAATAGCAAATGATAGAATTAATGGCTATGCTTAGGTCTTCTGATTACAGCACACTTTTCAGTACTTTGGACTGGCAGAGCCATGTATTTTGTAAATCTGAAACAAACAGAGCATGATTTGATGGCCCAAGTACTTAGTAACATTGTATTAAGGACCAAGTACCAAGTACCATTGAGGTCCATGAGGTACACAGCCTGCACAAAAGTCATGAATGTAGGAGATGCTTGGACAAAACCAGTGAATGGTGTTTTGTTGTTTTTTTTTTTTTTTTTTTTTTTCGGAAAATCTGGAACACAGAATATTAAACTAGGAAAATAGAATAGAGTGATATTATGAAAGGGCAGTTAGGGGGTGGAGTGAATAAAATGCAGGACTTGGAGTCAGAAACACTTATCTTCTGGGTCCAAATCTAGCCTTAGGCACTTTTAGGTCTGTGACTCTGGGCAAGTCACTTAACTCTTTTACCTCAGTTTCTTCATCTGTAAAATAATCTGGAGAAGGAAATGAAAAATCATTCAAGTATCTTTGCCAAGAAAAATTTAAGTGGGGTCACTCAGAGGTGGACATGATTGAAACAATTGAATAATAACGAAATATTACGAATGGCCTAACTGTCATTATGGGTTTTTGACCAAATGATGTAGTAATTATATGCAGAAGACAATTTTTGTACCGCATAGACGCATAAGAGAAATGGATTATCAAAAGCAGGCTAATTAGAAAACAATATGGAATTTCTATGAATTCCTACAAATAAGATACAACTTGAGAAATATTGGCTCACAAGCAGAGAACTTGAGGAGGGAAAAATGCATTTAAAGAATGTTTGGCAGAAGATCCAACTAAGCAAAACATCCTACAACCATTTAAGGAAGAAAAATGCAAAAGATCTGTAAAACTAATTTCTTTTTAAAATTTTATTTACTTATTTTGATCACATTTTTCTTTTTAAAAGTTTAGCTCTAAATCCTTTCCCTCACTT
>JAQQSU010000924.1:0-16562 GCA_028627135.1 Pseudochirops cupreus
GGGGGGGAAGGGAGGGGAGAAAATCTGAAACTCAGGTGATTGTGGAACAGAATCTTGTAAATTAAAAGTAAATGAGTAAATAAAAAAAATTTTTAAAAAAGCGTCCATAACATAACCCTTTTAGTACCTTTCAAGTCTTCTTATACTCTACACCACTCCACTTATAAGGTGATCCAGTTTCACTGTCCTTGATATTCTTCAAATAAGTAAATACCTGACCTTATGCATCTTTACTTCCTTTCCCAATATGCCTGGAAATTTCTCCAGCCTGGTCTCTTTCTCTTTTCTTTCTTCAAGTTTCAACTATAATTCTAACTTCTGCAAGAAGTCTTTTCTACGACCCTTAAATACAACTCCCTTCCCTTTGATATTATGTTCAAATTATCCTATGTTTGCATTCACACTATGTACTACATGTTATAGACATATATATGCATGGACACATATGTATACATATTATATACTACATAAAGAAATATACACATAATATACAATATGTGTACACACAAGATAGTTTGGATACATATACACATAAATATATGTGTGAATGCACTTATGTTTCAAAATTTTATGCATGTTGTCTTCCCCATTAATTTATATGTGCACTGAAGGCAGGGGCTATTTTTGTATTTCTGTGCAACCTCAGGATTTTGCACAGTTCCCAGCACAAAATAGGAGCTTAATGAAAGCTTTTTCCCTTGACTGATTTTTTTCAATTAATTATGACTCTATATTCCCAACAATAATTTGAACAATGGAGTATAAAGACTTTCTGCTTCACATTCACTATCCATGTTCTTCAATTAAGGATTTGTTATGGAGTTTGAAAGAGGAAGAGATATTTAATAAACCGAATACTCTAATTTGCAATTGTAATGTATTAGCAGGCTACAACACTTTGAATCCGTTAAAGGCAATCCTCTTTCTGCCTAGGAGAATTTTTTCAGCGGCCAACAGAATCCTTGCTGAGATGACTTATACCAAATAAATAAACAAAACTTTCTCAGACGTGGGGAGAGTGAGACAGACAGATAGACACAGAGACAGAGGTAGACACAGAAACTGAAACAGAGACAGACAGAGCCAGATACAGACAGAGAAAACCATTGACAGAGATGAAAAAAAAAATAGAGACCAAGACAGAAAGACAGATATAATGACAGAGAGACTGACAAAGACAAAGACACAGACTGCACCCAGAGATAAACTAGAGAAAGAACTAAAAAAGTTCTATCATTTCTCTGCCTTCCAAAAGAGCAGTTTTCTCTCCACTGCTACTTATAGAAAAGGTAAAAATCCATTATATTCTACCTTGAGGGATTAGAATTGAAACAAAGAAAATATTCTCCTTCTTGCACACAGCAATAGCCTCCAGAGAAAAAAATGGGAGAGAGAAAAAAAAAAGGCTTGTGCTTTCTTGTCTATTAGATAGATAAGGAGGGCAGAGCTAAAATACTTTTGTTCTCCTGAGTCCAAGGAAGAGAGTCAGGAAAATATATCTCTTGTTCATCTATCTACCTGCAACGAGAAATGAAGAAGAGTGATGGTCAATCAGAAAAAAAGAAAGCATGTATGATAGGAAGTGATATCAGATGATGTATTATTGTTTCTTTTCTAGTCATGTTACATGATAGTCCCCATGTCTGATCCTTGTTGTTGCTTTTTTGTTTGTTTGTTTTTGCCTGATGTTTGAAGCAAATGTTATCTTCAGTATTTGAACTTATAATATATCAGGTTGTCAGTGGGGTTCACATGAAGCCCGATTTTTAAGGAAGGACCCAGTTTTCAATCAAAGACATTTTACCCTGTTCATAACAGATTCTTGGTTCTTCAGTTGCATGATCATGAAATCATGAATGTACAATTGGAAGAGAGTCCTTAGAATTTTTCTAATCCAAAATTCTCATTCTATAGAAAAGAAAACTAAAGGTCAACATACAAGAAACTTATCCAGACTCACACAGTTAGGCAATGTCAGCTAGAGTATTTGAACCCAGATTTTCCTGACTCCAATTAGATATGATTTATCAAGTCCCAAATATTATCCAGGGGAGAGTTTAGTGGCAGGTAAATGAGTTTTATCCCCTTAATCCAACAATCTAGAATTTAACTGTTGTTTAGTTGATAGCTTACACTTCCAAGAAGATTTTTCCAAAAACATAGAAGTAGGCTAAAAATATTTTACTTTTTCTACACTAAAAAAATACTTTAAAAAGACTCTGTAAATTCTGGGAGATTTAATTGAATGGCTACCATGGAATTTTGATAGTTATCCAAGTTATATAAGCTTTGGTAGGTCAAGTTTCCCTCAAATTTTTTAAGAATTCCTTTCTAGCAATTTTAAGATTCATTTGTGTTATTATAATGAACAGTAGGTGCTTGAAGAAAAACAATGTTAACAAGGGAATGTAAATGGTTAATACTTTTGCGTGAAGTATCCAGGACTACTGATAAGAAAACATGATTTTTTGAACAATTATTATCCCATAACTCAAGAGGTCTTGTGGTGATTATACATATTGCAATTTTGCTAATAATATGTATAATGTAGCTGTGTCTTAGATAAAATAAGTGATCAATGTCATCTTTTTTAAAATTTCTTTTAGTAACTGTTCTCCACATCATTAGCCAAAGAAAAGATGAACATTTGTCTACAAAAATATTTCTACCTTCCCATAAATATGGCCTCCATGGAAAGGAAAATACACACACACACAAAAAGGAATAAAAAGTTTAAGACAATCTTATTAAATGTTTCATTAGGCTTGCTGCTTGAGTCTCATTAAGCCTCTTCTAATTTGTATTTCCTGGGTAAGTAGAATTCTTTTCATCTTTAGATTTAGGAGAGGTGATAGACTGAAAGGGTGATGTTTCTTCCATTAATATGCTCTCTAATTAATACATTTACAAATGATCTTGCTCAATGAAAGCCCCCCAATTTTGGCTTTTTAAATTGGAGAATACATTCAGAGGAGTCATTAAAATAACACTCAGGTATCAAATATTTACAAATATTGTTTTGTTCAGAAAATTTGAATTTTCCTATTTCTCAGAGTTAATTATTTTGAAAAAAAACTGAAAAAATACTTGAAGATAACAAATACATACAAGCTTGATTTGGAACTATGAAGAGACACTTTTCTTAAAGAAAAAGAATGCTTATTAGTGTTTTGTAATTTTATTGTCATATCTACACTAGTCTCTTAGAGACTGAGGTCATTATAGGATTCTTGAAATAAGTATTTCTTTTTTGGAGAAATTCAAAATAAATTCATGATTATACCCCAAATGCTGTATTTGTTGTTTGAAATCCTGGCTCTCCATTCTGGTATATTCTCTCCTGTATATCTGTTACAGCATTACCGATTTTTGTGAAAGTTAAAGCACCCTCATAGAGCAACTCTGCCTTCACCTCAAGAAATACCATAACCTCAGAAATCAAAATCTGACCCCAAACACTGAAAAACATTTAGAGAACATCTTTCAGTGCAAAATAAAAGTACATATGCACATCTTTACTATGCATTATTAAAATTTCTTCCATTATTTTCTTAAGTCTATGCAATCAATAAATCAAATCTCAATTTATAGTATTTGATGATATTGGAGATAGAAATACTCACTGAAAATGTAATAATTGTTTTGTTCTCAGGTTCAAGTTGCCTCCATCACCTCCTTGTACCAAGGGTCCATGGGTAGAGGACTAGTTGCCATATATGGTAGTATTCCATAGTATCAAAGATGATTCCCCATGAGAGTGAGTCATCATTGGTTGTGGTTTTTCTGAACCACAAAATATAGATTCAATGACAAGTTTGAGTGAAAAAGGAATTAGTCATGTAGTGAGATCAAGGGGGAAATAACTCTATTACCCAAGTTTTTCTCTGTTTTCCAAGATATGTAAAAAGACCCAGATGAAGGAGGCCTCTGATGGATTAGACAGATACACTATTATAATCTGCACTGGTCAAGGGAGATCAAATGTAGATGAAATCATAGATACTTGGAAGTTCATTACAATGCACAAGTATATAAGACTGTTTTTTTTTGTAAAATGTTATGCCCAGAGATGAATATTACACTTGAAACATTGTCTAACCAGGCAAGATAAACTCCAACAGTCAGGACGTTAAGGTTTTCTCAATGAAGCTTGGAAAAAACATTACTCTTTTTTTTTTTAAGCTATTGTATCATACTTATGACATGTGACCAGTAACTTTTATTTTTTAAAGGAAGTATTGCCTCAATAGCCAAAACTAGGTCAGGGCACACAGAACTGTGTCCAAAGCCAGTGAACTTTAGAGGATACTGCTATGTAAACAAACCATAACACAGGGCATCAACCTATGATTTCTCTGTTATATCACACATATTAGTGAACTGTGTGCATGTGCGCACGCACACACAGAGTACTGAGAGGCCAATTGTTATGACAAGGATATTTTTAAGATCATATTTTTAATCATCCATGGAACAGAATTGCTATGCTACTTAGTACCCATTAGTTCCAAGTAAAATGATTACAATAATTAGAAATAGAGAAAAGAAAATGCCATTTCAATTGTAGAGAACTTCCTCATGAGGAAACACATCTATTAAGGTATATTTGTCCCTTCTCTCAAACTTATAATTTTAGAACATTACTTTCAACCCTGAGAGACTAAATGATTTGTCCAGAGTCATACAGCAAGTATGTGTTAGAAGTGAAACCTGAAAATAGGTCTTCCTGGTTTACAGGCCAATTTTCTGTCTACTACATCACACTGCCTTTATGTAAGATAAAGATTTTTATATATTGTGAAATGTTTTGTTACCTTCACATTTTAGCAGAGCTTTTAATAATTCTGAAGAATAAAAACAGATTAATAATAAAATAACACTTTAAATTAGGGAAATATCAGGTGAGATACTTCCCCTAGCAAGGAGTTCCTTCTTTATTCAATCCCTCTTTATTCCTCTGTGAAAGAAATATCCCCAGCAATGGCATTACATTGTACTATATTCTTTACCACCCTTGAAATATGGAAGTTTTCTGCAGTTTTCCCCTCACAGCACCAGGAATGGGAATTCCCTCCTTCCCCACAATGTATAATTTATTTCATTATATATTTCATTCTCTTCATCCAGAAATCTCAGTTCTTCTCATGAATTTGATTGTTTCTATACCACCTCCCCCCAATCTGGTATTTTTGCCCTTGATATTTTGAACTCAAGTGCAGGACTTTATGATTTCTATGTTAAAGTTCAGCTTCTCAAATTCAACCCACAATTCCCAACTCTCAATCTCTTTTTTTTTTCCTCTTCTCTCTGGCATCCTATAGATTAACTCTCTTTCTCAGACTCTCATTATCTGAAAACTTGATAAAACCTACCATTTATGCTTTTATGGGACTCATTAAAAACAACGTTTAAACCAGGCCAAGGGGAGATCCATAAGGCATTTTAATTACTTTCCACATTGATGTCATTCTATTAATGGCTAGTCTTTGTTTTCAGTCATTCAAAAAGTACAAATTTATGCAATCATACTGTTTTAAAGATAACTTAGCTGTTTTCTGATCACAGAAATATCGCCATAAATTTGGCCAAATGATTTGCTGATGTTTAAACATGTCATGTCAATCATATTTCCCTAATCCACTAGGCTGATAATTGTTTAAAAAAAAAGAATTGATATTCAACTGACTTGCCCAGTTTTAATGATCACTGCTAATCTTTGTAAATGCTCACACCGCCACCATTTAATGAGGCAGCTAAGTAAGGCACTGGGTACAATAGTTGACTTAGACTGAGGAAGATATGAATTCCAATCCTGCCTCAGTTATGTTAAGTAGTGTTAAAGCCTTTCTGTGTGCATAAACAGAATTATTGGTCTCTCTCACATGTCAAATTTTGAATGGCAAAAAATGTCTCATGTTTTCCACAGCATAGTGATAATGTGCACTTATATTTCCTTCCTCACACTTGTCTCAGCAACTTAAACCTTGAGATATATCCATGATTAGTCAATCCCATAAGAAGTGTGACATGGTTGCTTTAGTTGTCATGACTCACTTCATTGGTGTTTTTAGGAATTCTTTAAGGAGTCTTTCTCCCAGACCTGTACCACTATATAAGGAAATTAAGTATGGTTGGACAAAATAGAACAATTAGTGGCTTGTTCTCTATGGTTATAGCCATGAGAGATACCCTCTTTTATTTAATTCCCCCTTTTTCAAGATCCAACTTTGTTTGGGGGTTGGGACATCCTGGTTGCTTTATATATCGCAAAGGGCAGGGGGGATGATCAACATGTGGTTATATTTGCAATTGCTATATATTGTGTGTATAGATAGAGATCTAAACTTCATAAGGTTGACAATAGATATAGATGTGAGAAATTAATGTTATGCTTTTATATTAATAACTAATTATTAATTTGTGATCTACATTTTTCATTTTATTTCTTTTAAAACCGAACTGCTGGAAAAGTCAATCAGATTCTGAAACACATGACTAAGTAATGAGATTTGTTCCTAGGTCTGATGCTCAACAACAAGGTGGTTGGGATCCACCCAAATGGAAGACTTAATTTCTGTTTAAAGTATAAACAGAATCTAGTCTGGGCAGCCTTTGCCTGGAGGAAGAACTTTATCTCCTTGATCCCTTCCATTAGAAGGTAGAGCAACCTAGCCTGATGAAGAGCACTAGCTGGAGACATTTGGATGAAAATTACTTCACCTGCCGACATGCCTTGAGGATGCTGAGTCTCATGATGAAGCCATGTTCTTAGCAGGAAGAGCTAAAGACTTCTAGCCCACCTCCTCATTAAATGTCTACCAACCAGGGTTGAATTTCACTTGTCAGGCAAATTCCCTATCAGAATGGAGTTAAGGTGTTTCAGGGTCTTCCTTGGTGTCTTTGCTTACTGAAAGAAACCACTAACTATCAATATATTGTGAGCTAGCTTAATTAACATGTTAAATATTTAAAACTATATCCCTTGGGGTATTCATTGATTTCATAGACAAAGATATGAGTATAGATATAGTTGCTATTTCTATATGAACTCTGTAAGAAACCTCACTCTCACATACAGCACCTTTAGTTGGCCCCTTACATATCAAGGCCTTTCACAAAGTTCAGGATTATAAGAAGAAAGCAAAAGTATCACAACTTATTGGACTGAATTTTGTGAAGATATACGTATGTATTACTAACTGGGTTCAGCTCTACAGGAATATATTTCTAGTGCTTTTTGTTTGTTTTGATTTTTTGTTGTTCATTAATTTCAATTATGTCTGACTCTTTGTGACCCCATTCAAGGTTTTCTTGGCAAAGATAATGGAGTGGTTTGCAATCAATATATTATCTATCTCAATGGCTGACCAAATGGTCACTTATTTGGGCTATGGTCCCATTACTACCTAAATAAAATCTTCTGAGAAGAATATAGGTAAGAAAATGAAATCTCATGACTGTAATTATTAATATGTAGTCAAATTACATTAAATAAGAAGAATTACACTGAAAAATTAATGGAACATTTAAAGCCCAGAAAATCTCTAAGAGTAATATAATTTTTCCTGGTCTTAAATTTACATTTTAATCCAAGTTCCTTCCTCTACTTTAATCTTAAAAGGTTGTGCTTGGCTTTTCTATTACACTATAAACCTAATTTCCAAAGTTTTCATTTTTAAGCCTTCAAGATAAAAGTTGAAACTGATATGAGGCAAGCTCAGCACTGATTGTGTTTGAATAATATTAACTTGTCTTAGTATTTTTTTAAGTTTCTCAAGTTCCAATTCAGCTAATTTTTAGTAGCTTACACTGGAAATAAATGGTGTTACAATTTTTTGTGCATAAATAATTTTGGACATTTGTAAAGGGTCCTAAGAAAAAATTTTTTTTTAATTTTTTGCTTCTATTTTTGCTGAAACACCAAAACACCCTGGTTGTTTACTAAGGGAGGATTTGACAGAGTTGCTTGGGTTGTAGTTTATAAATCTTTGAATTCTATGACTTTGTCTATGTCCATAAATAAATTTTGACATTGGATGGGATTGTTCAATTTAATTTCCATTTTTTTTATATATTATGTTGACAGAAATCTAAAAACATGGGTCCCATTACTAATTCTCAGAGGTGGAAAGCAAATCAAAGATGCTTGAGCCCAACCTATACCTGAAGAAGTATCCTTTAAATATCATACCAAGAAAGTAATTATTCAAATTTTTTTTCAAGTAGTTATCCAGGTTTTCTTGAAGGCCTCTGGTATAGAGTAACCACTTACCTCTAAGGCAGTCCAATTCACCTTATTGTTCTTGTTCAGTCATCTCAGTCACATCCAACTCTGTGACCCCATTTGAGGTTTTCTTGGCAAAGATAATGGAGTGTTTTGCCATTTCCTTCTTCAACTCATTTTACAGATGAGAAAACTGAGACAAACAGTGGTAAGTGACTTGTCCAGGTGATACAGCTAGTAAGTGTCTGAGGCTAGATTTGAACTCTTCAGGACCAGCATTTTATCTGCTTTGCCACCTACCTAGCCTAAGACACTCCCAATTATTTTAGATAGTCCTAATTGTTAGACATATATTTCCTTCCTTAGCTAAAGTAGCCTTTTTAAAAATTTTAATGCACTGCTCCTCATTCATTCATTCATAGATTTAAAGGGGTCTAACCTTCTCTTTTTTATAAGTGAAGAAACTGAAGCTTGACCACCACAAAGCTAGCAAATTTCAGAAACATGACTTTAACTTAGAAGGGTCTTCTTTATTCTGAGAAGAGCTTTATATTCATTATACCACATTACCTTTAGATTCTAGGAAAACACAGTAGCAGGAACTTGTATGCTACAGATTCAGTTTTTCATACCCACAACTGCTTTGACCTTGGGATAGTTAATCTCCAGGGGACATAAGCTTTAAATATTCATTATTGCTGTTTAAGAAATTGATAACCAAGATGGGTCCTCTGAAGTGAAAGAACATTTCCCTCCCCTCTGCTAATGATAATGTTTTCATGAAATTAGATATCTATTATATCTGTCCTAGATCTTCTTTCCTTCATATGTATCAATGTAAAGTCAAGCAAGAGCAGCTCTTCAGAGGACTGCTGTTGTGAACAGCTTTAAGGTTCTGATCACGCAGTATAATGAACTCTATTTATTCAGCAGTAAATTAAAGCAAAACATTCACAGAAACCAATGTACAGCATTCACAATGTTATAACATAATTTATCCCTAAAGTGGCCACATAGTTTTCACCAAAGTGGCCACATAGTTTTAAAGAAAAAATATCCTTAAGTCCTTAACTCAATCATCCTTAAGTAGCAAGCCTCCTTAAGGGGCACAAAGTACAAAGATCAAAATTCTCCATCCTTAGGTCACTTTGTGTTAACCTCTCAGTCAAAAAATCTTTTTCTCCTTGATTTGAAATTAGTTTCCAATTATCCTTAACTCAATCATCCTTAAAAGGTACAAAGCATAGAGTACAAAGTTCTCCCATCGCTAGGCCGTGAATCATGATCTTCTCAATCAGCACTAAATACCCAAGAAGAGGTCTTTTCATCTTGACTCAAGATAGGTTCTCAGATTCCATGGTTCTTCTTCCATGGTCCCAGCTATTGCCTGAATTTACCCAACTGTCACCTGGATTCAAAGGTAGGCAGCACTCAACTCTTCATCCAGCTCCTCGTCCAGTTACTTGTCCAGGTCCCATTCCATATTGAAGCTGACAGTGTCCAATCCACCTCAAGACCTTCATAGTTTCCATTTCTGGGAAGACAAAGCTTAACAGAGCCAAAACAACCTTCATATGCATTTCTGCCACGATCATCAATTCACTTTCTCCCTGTGAAATCAACACAGACCCACAAACAAAGTCTGAGAACTCAACACAAATTGTCAGTATGGTCCCAGCACCCCTGAAACCCTCCTCCAGGACTTCTGTAAACAGACTATAAGAAAATTCTCTTTCAGGGCTTCCAGTAAGGTACCAGGGCTTCTGTACAAACACAAATCAACACAGACAGAACAGAAAAATAGAGTGCTGGGATACCATAAGTTTTTCATTCTCAACTCTGCCACCACAAGTATTCCCTTCTTAGTTATGCTCTCTCCCAGCTTGTGCTCAGCTTTTTTATCTGGTCATTACCTCTCCCTGTTCCATCCACCTCTTATATCCTTCCTGTTCCTGTGTTTGGTAACTTTTTCCCACTGTGGGTCTCACAAGTTCTGTTTCTTAAGGAAGACTTGATATAATCATGGGCAAGGCTCATAAAGAACTTACACTGAAACAATTAAATAGCTGAAACAAGGCACTAAATTCTTCTTTGCTTGCCATTACAATTAGCAAGCTCCCTAGCATATCCAAGGTGGCTGCTAGCACAGATTCTATGATCTGCTTTTCTAAAGGAAAGCAACTCAAAACAGGTTAACAATTTTACTTTAATCAAACATATGTTATTCACTTAGTTCAGGGAGAAAAGCACCCTGAACTTCAGAGAATAAAAACAGAAATTACAAGCAGACAAAAAACATAGAGAAAATAATATAATTCAACAGCTCAACAGACAGGGCCTCTACTATCTGACTATTGCATACACACATTGTTAGTTACGAGAGGGAGAAGCACCAACATCTGGGTTTCTCAAAGCCAGATGCTCAACAACTGCCCAGAATCTCATCTGATGAAATCAATCAACTCTTCCCATGAGTGAACCCCAAAGCAAAGCCTCTCATCAGGGTATATAAATATAAATATTAACATTAATTAGAAAGTAACAAAAGGGTTGCCTTCCTGAAAAAAAACTCCCCTAAATAATCTTCACTTGTTGGTCTCCAAGTGAGGCCCATTAAGGGGCAGGGAAGATCTTCAAATTCCCTTACCACTACCTCATACTAAATATGTCTACTTCTTTAAACCCATTCTCATCACTTCAAGGCTTTTCAGATTGCTCTCCTGCTGATCAATATCCATCCTTAAACGTCGTATCAAGAACTGAGCATAATTCCCTAAATGAGGTTTGACCATGGCAAAGTAGGAAAAGACTATTAAATTACTAGTCATATCTATGTTTGCTAGATTTGGCTAAGATTTGGATATTTTTTTTCATGGCTGGCATATAATATAGTTAATTCATTCTGAGACTGGAATTCACTAAATCCCCATAACCTTATCAGGTGAGCTGTTGTTTACTTATTATACTTCATGTGTGTGAGTTACTCAAGTATAAGATTTTACATTTATCTTTATTAGATGATGCCATATTCTAATTCAGCCCGACATTTTAGCTTTTTGAGGTCTTTTGGGGTCCTGGCTCTCATTTAGGTTGTTACCTATCTCTTTTAGCATATGGCATCTTCAAATTTGGTAAGAATGACATATATGCCTTTATTTAACCTACAAATTAAGTGACTGAACAATACAAAGTCAAGAACAAATCCCTGGGGAGACTTCCCTAGAGATTCTTTTCAGCTGACACCCAACTATCAGTGACTGCTCTGTAGGCTATAATTACTTCAGCTAAATGAGGAAGGCTATTATGTTCCCATTGGCCTTATTATAATATACATTGCCTTAAACCTCAGTAATCACACCTCTCTTTAAAAGTTAAATAATAATAACCATGGAATCCTAGTTTTACAACCTATTAATTTTAAAATATATATGGAACAGAAACACTACCCATAGTTATTACCAAAAAAACTGATGTTAGAAGTGAAAATGTATTAAACACTAGCATATAGTGCCAGAAAATAGTAATCAAAAACCCTTACAAGAAATAAGCTTAAGAGTTATCAAAATATTGAATTAATCACATATAAACCAAATCTTGTTCAACAATTTGTAAGACCCTGGAAACTAACACTGGCCCCAAAGAGTTGAATCCAATCTTGGAATGTAATTTCAAGCCTTTTACAATTTTGCTTTTAAAAGTATAATTGAAACAAAATTTTGTGGTGGGAGAAGCACAAAATATTTCTACTGTGTTTCCCTCCTCTCTACTTTACTTTCCTTAACTATGTTTCCAAAAGAGTATAACATATCCTACTTCACATCTCACAAAGGTTGGTGGATTTGCTTGCTTTCTGTTAAATTTTGAATACATGCTTAGAGAGATGGACATACAATTCACTCCCTTCTCCCCACACCCCACCATCACATGCCTTACATCAGCATTGCATCTGTCTTAATAAAAACATAGATTTGACAATGTCATTTCACTGCTCGAGAAGCTTCAGTGACTTTTAACCCTATTGTCTGTCACGTAAAATATAGATTATTTTGCTTGAAAGTTTAGCCCATATACTAAACCCCCTATCCTGCCTTTATACCTAGGACCAGGCACAGAGTAGGTACTTAATAATTTCTTGCTGAATTCAATTTTAAAAATTTAAAATTTTGGAGTTTTAGTATGTTAGTTAAGATGATTATTTTCTCCATTCTCTTTTTCACTTGTATTTGTGGACAATTATGCTATATTTAGAAATTTGAATAAGTTTCAATTCTATTGATTCCCCTCAAATGTAGGGATCATTTGAAAAATAGGTGCACACATACACATACAAACATATACATATGTGTACACATACATATCTTTCATATATATGTGAAGAAATATATGCACCCATCCTTCAAATGACATATATATGCATGTGTGGGTATACACACACACACACACACACACACACACAAATCTATCATCTATCCATCATCTATCTATCATCTATCATCTATCCATCTATCCATCCATCTATCCATCTATCTATCTATCTATCTGTCTATCTATCTATCTATCTATCAATTGATCGATCTATCTATCTATACATATGAACCATTGATTAGAGCTAAAATATATAAATTTCCTCAAAGGGGAAAGGAAAAGAGAGGGGGCAGGGGATAAAAAGAAATAAAGAAAGTAGTGAAAATGAAGATATCTGTGTGTGTGTATGTGCATGTATGAGAGAGGGGTGGGGGTGGGGATCTCATTCCAATATAAATAAAGCCTGGAGAGAATTGTTTGAGGAGGAGGAGAGTAATGTGTTCTTCATTCCTGATCATACTAAGGGCAGAAAGGCCCTGGCAGAGAAAATATTGTGAATTCAAGCATTAAATGCCATCCCTAAATATAGTAGGATCTGATCTAAAGATACAAATATAGAAATAAGAATACCAATTTGTGAGCATTTGTCTTGATACTTAAACTGGCGAATGAGTTGTCTTTCCCCTTCCATCTCAATGTATTTCTTTATTTCTGTTTAATAAAGAAATTGATAGCCTAATTGTGGTAAGCAGTAAGGTCAGAATCCTGGGAAGAAGACTGATTAACTGGACAAAGCATGTCAGATTTGAGCAGAATTGTTTCTTATTATAAGCAAAACCTATTCTTAGTTGTATTGCTGCTGTTAATAATATTAACTTGGTGGGATGGAAGCTGACTAGGAAAGAGAGAAACTAAGGATTCCCTGGAAATTTTCTTTGATAGTGTAAGGCATATAGTCTGTTTTGATCCTATCACTTTTGGGAAGAGATTGGTTTGGCCGGAGATTCCCAAAAGGGGAGAATTAAGTTTTATTTTTTTCCAACTCTACTCTCCAATTCACAAAGGGATATAGAGTAATTCATTCCCACTTTCTCTGGCTGTTGATCAAGGTTACTAAGGGAAAGTTAAGGTTATAAACCACTCCAAGTAATTGCAGTGGTTAATACCCAAGGTGTCAATTCTCTTAAAGTAAAAGACCAGCATACCCAAATAAATACTGAAACTTCTAAAAATGTAAATAATAGTATTTACATTCATATATGCCTTTAAGCTTTGCAATAACACTTTTTGTGCATTATTTTATTTTATCTTCTCTACTCCCCTGGGACATAGGTGCTCTCATTCCTATTTTATAGATGAGGAGACTGGGACTGATGCTTTAATTAAATGACTTGTTCAGAACCATGCAACTAATGTGTCTTAGGGAAGAGACAAGTTCACATAGTCCTAACTCCAACACTAACACCCTATCCACTACACCATCTAACTGCCTGGAGCTCCCAGAGGATTGCATTGCCACACAGCTTCACATTTCAGGGGATTACTGAATAACTTAGAGCAGAAATTACTGATTATATGATATTGAAAAAAACGAACACAAGCGAAAGAGAAGAATAGACAATGGAAAATAGAATGCAGAGATACAGGGAAAATGACACCCAAGAAGAAAGACAATTCTTCAGATCCAACAGGGAGAGGGTACTGTGGAATTTTGCAAATAATAATTCTGGCTCCCTTTCTGCTTCTGTGGTAATTGTCATGAAATCCATTCCGAATGGTATGGACAGGAACGTCATAACGTTATAAGTGTGTAAAGTGAAGTTGGGAACAATGGATGTAAAAGAAATACGAGTTCAAGTCCCAGAAGGTGTTCCCTAGACACCTTTCTCAGGCATCTGCCTTTGTTTTTAATGCACATCATGAGTATTATAAAAATTGCAACTTGACATTTAAGGGGAGGGAAAATGAATCCATTCATTCAATAGAGGAGCAATTGTGGAGCCTGGAAATGATTACTGTGAAAAAGAAGTATGTATGTTGGTGAAATATTTATTTCAAAACACCAGCCTGTAATTGGAAGTATGTTTTGTCATGAAGGTATTCAAAATTTCCAGTTTAGCATAGCAGTTACTAAAGATATGTCTAGAACATTATGTTTTCCTGATTTTTTTTTTTTTACTTTTTTGGGTAGTTTTTTTTTTCCACTAGCACCACTTTTGATGCATTCCAGTGGTAGCTGCACGTGGCCAACACAGTCAAAAATTTCAAACAATCTCTTGAGAGGTATAGCTATATAAAATAAAGATAGATAGATATATGCTCATGTCAATAAACATAGATGGGCATATGTGTGTATAATATACACACAAACACGTCACTTGACAAAGATAGACACACGCCAATTAACATAGATAGACATGTACACACAAATATGTCAATTAAGATAGATCGATAGATAGATAGATAGATAGATAGATAGATTGATAGATAGATAGGTAGGTAGGTCAATAGATAGACAGACAGATAGACAGACAGACAGACAGACAGATAGATAGATAGATAGATAGATAGATAGATAGATAGATAGATAGACATTGATTATTTTTCATTTAGTTGAAGGATGGTTTTGAGCAGTGGCATATTAGCTAGAAAGTAGGTCTTAGAAACAGAAAAAAAAAATTAGTTCAAATTCTTCCTCAGATATTACCTAGCTGGGTATAGCAGCAAGCACCCTAGCATACCCAAGATGGTTGCTAGCACAGTTTCTTTGATCTGCTTTTCTAAAGGAAAGCAACTCAAAAGGGGTTAACAATCTCATCAAACGTGTGTCCTTCACTTAGTTCAGGGGAAAAAGACAGTACCCTGAACTTCAGATAATACAAACAGAAATTACAAACAGACAAAAAACACAGACACAGAAAATAACACATTTCATACCAACAGACAGGGCTTCTAGTTGTCTGACCATTACATATATACATTGTTAGTTACCAGAGGGATTTATAAATATTGAAGTTTTAATAGTTCTCTACCAGGTACTATAAGCTCAAAAGGCTCATTGCTTCTTTATTGTATGGCATTACTGAGTCGATCATGTTATGACATCATTCAGGCAGTTAATCACTTGGAAAGTTTAAATTTCCTTTTATATTAACTCCCATCCTCTTTTCTTCTGAGACAGAAATATGAAACATTTATTTGCCCTTTTGTCAAGAAGAGTTGACTGAAGGGTGGTAGGCTCTTTGATAAATAAGATCTTTCAGTCTTACACATAGGAATTTGATGAGAAGCAATAGAATAAATGTTCTTCCTAAGACTGCAAATATATTCCTAACAAATGTCTTTCATTTTCATAATACAACTCAGTGAACAATAAAATATTCACTCCCTAATTTTATGTGAATAGAAAGTTATCATTGCACTTTGACAAAAATCTCAGTTAATTTGCGCACTAATTTTAATTAAGTTCATGTAAATTTTAAATAATGTCATCTCATTAACACATAGTAACCTTTATAATTCCCTCCTAACACTCCAGTTACAATCTTTAAGGCTGATTTCTAGAAGATCTATTTTTTTTTTAAAGATGCACAACAGCATTATTCATTACAATATTTGGAGACATGCAAACCAGGTTTTAAAAAATATCTTTTTTTTTTTCTGAGTCTAATAAATTAATGGTCTTTGTAAATTCCTGATAAACACTATTGGGTTTTAAATGTTTTTTTTCCCCTATTTAATTATTGTTTGATATAATGCATTTACTACCATTGCTCCTGGGAACATGTAAACAGAAATCTAATTAAAGAGTCATTTTTTTGGCATGAAGATTTTGCTTAAAGGCTATTTTTTTCCCGCCATTAAAAGCAGAATGAATTATGTGGTTGCTTTCTCACCCAAGGCCCAATCTTGACAGTCTTTAGAGGTTCTCAAGGACATTTCTATTTCTAGATATCTGAAATTACTTAGATAATAATCCTGAGTTATACGTTACTTATATGAATGTCTTCTTCTCAAAGTTCTCTCTCTCTCT
>JAQQSU010009240.1:0-12743 GCA_028627135.1 Pseudochirops cupreus
GATCTGTTTAATAGTATCTTGATTTCTCATAAAGTCATTTGCTTCCATTTGCTCCACTCTAATTCTGAATTAATTATTCTCTTCAGAAACTTTTGAGATGCTTTTTCCATCAGGCAAATTCAACTTTTTAAGGCATTCTTCTCCTCATTGGCTTTTTAGGCCTCTTTTTACATTTGAGTTAATCTATTTTTTAAGGTGTTATTTTCTTCAGTCAGGTTGTTGACTCTCTTTTCATGATTTTCTTGCATCATTCTTATTTCTCTTCCCAATTTTTCCTCCACTTCTGTTATTTGGTTTTCAAAATCCTTCTTAAGCTTATCTATGGCTTTTACGCAGTCTTCATGTTTCTTGGAAGTTTTTGGTGTGGGAGTTCTGTCTATGTTGTCTTCCTCCCATTTCATGCTTTGATCCTTCTTGTCCCCAAAGAAGGCATCTAGAGTTTGGTTGCTGTTCTTACTTTGCTTCCTTTGCCTGCTCATGCTGGCCAGCCAATTACTTGATTTTTTAGCTCTGTGGAATTCTGCTACAAGAGGGGAACACTGTGTCCCAAATTGCTGGGGTTTTCCCAGCTGCCAGAGATATTGGGGGCTGTTTTTTTTTTGCAGCCCCCACCAGCTTTGGCTCACTGAAAACACACACCAGGACCACCACCAAAGACCACAATCCAGATCCAGGCTGCTCAACACAAGAGCACTTGGCCTCTGAATGATTGCTTTACCCCCCTGCAGTCTGCGGGCTGGGAGCTCTGAAGCAGCCATGTGGAGGCGGCTGTAGGGCCACCTCTTCTGCCACTTCCTTGCCTTGGAGGCAGTTTAGCCAATCTGCTTTTCTTCCCCAAGTTTAGTTGAGTTCTACTGACCTTTCACTTACTCCTTGTTTCTTATGGCTTGATAATTCTTGAAACTGCCACAGCTGCTGCTGATCCACTCTCCTGAAGGCTCCAACTACAGCTTGTCCTGGCCACCCCAGGGCTAAGCCACAGTTTCAGGCTGGACTGGTTTCAGCTCCCAGCACTGAGACGATCCCTTCCTGTTGAGCTGCCTTCAGCAGCAGGTGTATTTTTGTGAGTTATAGAGCCCTAAAATTTGTTTAGAGTCACATTTTATGGGTATTTGAGGTAGCTATGTGGGAGCTGTGGAACTTTGCTGCTTCTACGCCGCGATCTTGGCTCTGCCTCTCTCTGTGCAATTCCTGTTCCACATTAGCTCACAATGTCCAGTCCATGTTAAATCATTCATAGTCTCTATTCCTGGGAATTCAAGGCTTAACAAAGACATAAACAGACAAAGTACAACACCACAGTCATGCTTCCTCTGGCAGCTTCAGCTAGCTTAGAAGTCCTCAGCAGCTCAGCTGGCCCTTAGAAGAAGCTCTGCCACCACAAGTTCCAAGGAAGTTCTGACTTTCCCAGCTGGGGTTTTTCCTTATATACAGTATTGCTCCTCCCTGTTAAGCTCCTTTCTGTTATGTCAGCAACAGGGGTTCATACCTTCTGTTTCTTTAACAGAGGCTTAATTTGAAACTAGGTGCTAAGTACCTGTCAGCTTTCCAATACAAAGGGATTTTCAAATTTCATTACCATTACAGAGGTATTGAAGGAAACAGAAGTGATAGTCTTAGAAGTAGAAAACTCTGCCTAAGATGAATACTTCCATGAGTTTGGGAAAAGATATTAGGCAGAAGGGGCTTATGCCTAAGGTGATGATCTGAAATATTGTATTTAAGAAATTTGGAATTTGGAAGAAAATTTGGAGGAGACTGTTAACCATGGAAGGAAGGAATGAGGAAGAAGTATATCAAATACAAATTGGGTATGAATGGGAAAGCTAGAAGATGAACACAATTCTAGAATTCCATTTAAAATGCCAGCATGATGGTATGTGGTTCTTATAGTATCAACTATGAAGGTTATATCTATCCCTTGATCCCTTGATCCTAAGAGAAAATGAAATTAATAAAAGATAGAACCAAAAGTTGTCTTTAAGTACTGGACATTATCTTTTCTGATTATAATCTTAATGCTCTCCTGGAATTTCAAAGAAGAAACTTGCAATAGAGCTTTGTAAAGTGCAAATGATAGTTTGTAAGCTCCCTGAGGGCAGGGGCTGCCCTTTCTTTGCCTCTTTTTTTTTTTTAGCCCCAGCACTTACCTGGAATAAAGTGGGAGCTTTATAAATGTTTATTGAGTGATTGCTCCACCTCTTTACCCCACTCTGAATGTTGTCATTTTTCAATATATAAGTAGGAGTAAAAGATACATTTTCCAAAAGTAACTGAATTTGGAAATAGACAGATAAGAGGGAATATAAGGATGCCCAAATGACTATCCAGCAATACTGTAATACTGTTACTAAGTCTATATCCCAAAGAGGTTAAAGAAAAAGGAAAAGGGATATATGTGTGTTTATGTATGTATGTATGTATGTGTTATATATGTCTATATATGAATATAGATACATGTATGTAGATATAGATAGATATACACAGACATACACATGCATGGATATGCATATGTGTGTATGTGTGTATTTGTATATATATATATATATATGTATATGTGTGTCTGTGTGTGTGTGTGTATATATACATATATATATACATATACATACATATATATATATAAAATTAGAGAAGCTGTTTTTTGTGTTGGCAAAAATTGGAAATTGAGAGGATTACCATCAGTTGGAGAATGACTGAACAAATTTTGATATGTGATTGTGATGATAATGTTATTGTGGTATAAAAAAATGACAAGAAAAATGATTTCAAAAATACCTGGAAAGACATATAAATTGATGGAAAATAAAGTGAGCAGAACCAGGCGAACATTATACACAGTAACAACATTGTGTGATGATCAATTGTGAATGATTTAGCTATCTTCAACAATACAACAATCCAGGACAATTTCAAAAGACTTATCAAAACCTTATCTACCTCCAAAGAGAGAACTGGTGGAATCTGGATGCAGACTGAAGAATAATTTTTTTTCATTTTCTTTATTTTACTTGTATTTAGTATGCTACATGGCTTACATGGAAATAAGTTCTGCATGATTTCTCATCTATAATTGTTATCATGTTTCTTACCTTCTCAATGGTTGAGGCAGAGGTGGAGGAGAGGGAAAGAATTCAGAAGTCAATTTTTACTTTTAATGTTTAGAATAATAAATAATGTATTTTTAAAAGGAAATAGTGAATCCTGGGGATAATAGTTCCAGCATGCATACAGTTTGCCTTGATTCATTTTTAATATACTTTGTTTTTTTAGTTTTTTTTTAATAAGCTCATTTTATTTTTTTTATTTATTTAGCCTTTTTTTGGTAGGGCAATTGGGGTTAAGTGACTTGCCCAAGGTCACACAGCTATTAAATGTTTAGTGTCTGAGGCTGGATTTGAACTCAGGTCCTCCTGACTTCAGGGCCAGTGCTCTATTCACTGAGCCAGCTAGCTGCCCCTTTAGTATACTTTAGCTCTTTTTCAGACTTGTTTCCTAACCTCAACTAGATGCTTAACTCAGGTTAAAAATCTTTTCTTCTGGGAAGCAGTTTGATATAGTGGCTAGTGTGTTGAACTTGGAAATGGGAAGATGTGGATTTGAATCCCACTTCAGAAATTTCCTGTCTATGTAATTTGCAAATTGCTTTAGTCTCTCTGACCATGCCTTATCATTTATTAAATGGAAACAATAATAGCACCTGCTTTAAGACTTGTTTCCAAGATCAGATGTAATAATGCAAGCAAAGTACTTTGCTACCCTTAAAGTATTATATAAATGATAACTGATATCAGTTTCTCCCTAACCCATAAGAAATCATGTGGCATGTTTTTAATTACGTTATGTGTTCTTGTTTTTTAAAGTTATTATCCTAATTTAGCATAAGTTCTCCACTAATAACCATTTGATCACTGAAAAAGGAATACACAACCATGTGCAAACTTGGTATTTTGTTTTCACACTGTTGTTTAGTTACAGTTCTTGTTGATAATCAAAAGTGTCTTTTGAAGGTAGAAAGAGACATATAGGGCAAAAAGAACAGGCATGGATAAATTACCTCATTTAGACCTAGCCTACAGAGCATTTATCAAGTATTTTTCATTGCATTAAACATTGCACAAGCATTTACACATATGTCATTAGGTTTAGTCAAAAGAAATTTGCCTCTGAAACACTATTAAATTAAAACCAGTACCAGACCATATCTTTTTTGGGATTCTCTCATTTTTCTTTTTATAAAAGTACTGTCTATATGGGATTCTGTATTTAAGGTATCCTAAGAATCAATCCCTGAAGACTTATAGACTTATTATCTCCGACAGATTTCTTTTATAGGTGTTTGGTCACGCTGGGTTGTTCTTTCTAGTTGCATCTTCTTTTAAAATATTGACACTTCCTCACAAAGTTTTTTTTTTTATTGCCAATGAGAACACAGCAGTATAAAAGTATCTGCAGTTGTGGTCTACTTCACATCTTCCAACTGTTCTCATTTTTATCTGCAAAGTCTCTCAACATCATATCATTCAGCAAGATCTCACACCAAACTCTGAAGGTTAATTTTTTTTTCTCAACTACTTTCCACCATATTGTGAGGTAAATAGTGTTTTAAAAAATCACCAATTGGCAATCTTTTTAACATCAATTCTCTTCTGGTGAAATTATAAGAACACCACTTTCTCATAAGAATAACATTTGAGGGTAACATAAAAAGCACGAATTGTTTTAAAACATTGTAATATGTCACTTAGGATGACTTCAATGTAAGAAGTGTCACAAAACATCAGTAAAGATCAGGATTACAAGAAAGAAAAAGATATGCAGTCGTACTGAGGGAGCTATGGCATATAGGTAGCCCCATAACATATGGGTAGCCCAAGAACTAACTGATATGCTTAAAATATGAGAAGAATACGAGGAAAACTGCCAGTACTTGGGATAGATTCTCTATAGAAGACTTACAGAAAGATATAAACAAAAATCACCCAAAATGAAAATATGAAAGAATTCTGACTTATATCAGTGACAGCAATACTTACATAAATAAGGACATCAATACATCAAAATGAGGTGAAACAGTTCTTTCTTTTTCTGTTTTCCTCTGTACAAGTAGAGGTTCATATGCACACTCATCGACCTATGTAGAGCCTTGAGGACTAAATTTACATATATACATACAAATATATGTATCTATGTAGATGTATATATACATACATATATGTATGTAGATAGAGTTTGGAGAACTACCTAATCTTTATATCTATACAACTACTTTGTATCTATACCTATCCATTATCCATAATATATAATGCTTTTCTAGTCAACCTCTCCCAATTGTAATTCACAGGTTCGGCTCCTGGAGGGGATGATAGTGCAACTGCACCAGATTGAAAGTACTTTTTTGTATAGTATTTTATTTTTCCTGCGTTACATGCAATAACAAATTTTAACATTTGTTTTTAAAACTTTGGGTTCCAAATTCTTTCCTTTCTTCCAACACCCTTCCCCCTTTGAGAATGCAATTTGATATAGATTGTAAATGTGTAGTCATGCAAAACATATCTGTAATAGTCATATTGTGAGAGAAAACATAGACAAAACAAGTTCAAGAAAAATGAAGTTAAAAAAAAGTGTTCTTCAATCTGCACTCAGATTTTGTACACAGTACATATCACTGGGCAAGTCTTTCTAGGTTTTTCTGAGAGCATTCTGTTCATTTCTTATAATAGTATTCCATCATAATCAC
Organism: Pseudochirops cupreus; assembly: GCA_028627135.1. NCBI lineage: Eukaryota > Metazoa > Chordata > Mammalia > Diprotodontia > Pseudocheiridae > Pseudochirops > Pseudochirops cupreus. The sequence continues at coordinate 5,741 of JAQQSU010009240.1, forward strand.
ATACTACACCTTATTCAGCCATTCCCCAATTTAGGGGCAGCCCCTCAATTTCCAATTCTTTCCCCCCCCAAAAGAGATAATATAAATATTTTTGTACATATAGCTCCTTTTGCTTTTTGTTTTCTTATCTCTTTTGGTATACAGACCTAGGAGTGGTTTTGTTAGGTCAAAGGGCATGCATGGTTTGACAGCCCTTTGGGCATAGCTCCAAATTGCTTTAAAGAATGGCTGGAATTTCTTGGAGGTAAATGAGTGAGTGTGTATGTGTGAGTGAGTGAGTGAATGAGTATGCGTGTGTATGTATGTGTGTCCACATGTGTCCCTCCCTAGGATCAGAGAAGGAAGAAAAAATGAAGTGCTCAAGAAGATGGACAACTTTATGATGTTTGAGTCGAGGGAGGCAAAAGAGTAGCATGCTAATGTAACTGCTTTCTTCCTCTACTGCTCAGATTGTTTCCAATAATCTCCATCCTCAAAGTTATGCTAATATCAGAGCCAAGTAGTAAACTCAGATAATCATAAATCCCTTTCTTTGAATTTCTGAACTTAGAACAATTAAGTCCAAAATAATCAACAACAAAGACCAAACAAGAGGGTTTATTTGAATAAAATAAATCCATTTTAATAAAATTTAACCACTCGCTAACTGTGTGATTCTTGGTTGATGTGTCAACTAGAAGTAACTACAATTTGATTCTATTACTTCAAGCCTTTGAGTCTGTGATTTATTCAACATGAACATATCTTCTACCTTCATAGGTTGTAGTTTCTACACAATCAGGGCAGAGGGAATAGAAGTATGCCTTAAAAGCATGACAGGCACTTTCTGTCCTGTCCGTAAAGAATGTCAAAGTATGGAAGCCCATTTTGACATGACTATGGAGTATTTGAAGAGGAATAATGTATAAGGTTGGAAAAGTAGGTTGGAAGCAAATTGGGAAGGGTTTTAAATACCAAACAGGAATTTGTATTTGATTCCAGAGGTACTACCATTTTGTGTGTGTATGTATGTGTGTGTGTGTGTGTGTGTGTATTCTCATTTGATCCTCACAAGTGTCATCTTTCCAATTTGGATGAGGAAATTGAGTCTGAGAGAGGTTAAATGACTTGTCCATGGCCACTGAGTTGTACATCAACTGCCCTACCACCTATGACAAGTACAAGAAGAAGAGTAACTGTTCTGTGCAGATCAGCATAGTCTTTGACAACTATTTGCCAGTCTTGGAACACATGGAACACCAAGTCTTTCCCTTAGAAATGGCTACTGAGAATGACCTGGATAAACTCCAAGAGATATTAGATGATTTATGGGGAAAAAATAAATGACTTAAATTGTACTAGCTGAGGAAAAGAGAAATATGTATGGCATAAGGCAAATGTACAGATTATGAAACCGGTCATTGTATCAAAATATAGTGGAATGTACCAGTTCTTGAGGAAGAAAGAACACCAGCACCAACCTAGAAAGATTAAAGATTGAGCTAAAACTGTTCCAATAAGTTCAAGACCTACAAAGAATATCCATACATGTTGGACTGGCTTTTAAGAAGCTAGATTTGAAAATTGTCCTGGGTGTGAAAAATATGTTGAATAAGAGTGAAGCATTGCTACTTCAATATTCACAAGATGATTTCCCCAAATGGTCAATGTGTCATGTCACTGGGCTCAGGGAAATAACGATGACCTTCCAGAGAGATATAACACTGGATCCTGAAACAGTCAATCTCTATCTGATTGTGTCTCCTGATCTGAAGGGTTTGAAACATTCATGTGTCCCCGAGCATGTACCTGACCATCCAGAGAGATTTAACTATTCTACCACTGTGCTGAGTGCTCAAAGTTTCTCCTCAGGAATATACTACTAGGAAGTGGAGGTGGCAGGCTTGACTGAATGGGAAGTAGGGATTTGTAAGAACTCCATTAACAGGAAGGGGAACCTCCCATTGTTATCTGGAAAAGTAATTGCCCTGAAAACCTTCAAAGTGGGAGATAATTTCTGCCTTGCAAACTCACACGTTGAGGGTAACTCTCACATAAAGAAACTTGTGCAAAAGATTGGAATTTTCTTTGATTATGAAAGTGGGCATGTATAATTTTACAATGTTACAGATGGATTTCTTATCTATAGCACATCAGCTATTGCCTTCCAAGGACCTTTTTGGTCTTTCTTCTCTCCTTGCTTTCAAAATGAAGATAACACCCCCAGATCTCTTGTTATTTGTCCACGTATAAGCATTTCTTAACAAGGTCATTTACCTAAACCTTCAGACCTAAGACTAACAAAGATTTGATAATGATGGTAATAATTGTCCAAGAGACTCAATTACAAGTTGACCAAAAACACATGGTAAAATAGTTTTTTCTACAAATTGGAATCTATGTTGAACTGATCAGTAAAGAACTTGAGACCTAAATGTCTCTGCTACAAAGTCCAGTTTCTTCAACCTCACATAGCACTGGCAACTACCTTCACTAAGTGAAACTAGCCACTCCATCCCTCAAGGGACCACTTCTTTCCATATATCTCAAAGAATCTTGACTGCTCAGTTAGGTTACTGATGTAGAATACCTTTGTTGAATTCAATTTTATGATCTTATCTTTGTGTAGAAGTTTTGTTCAGAGTGATGGAGGGGATTTTACTACATTTCTCTATAGAATATGGATTCTTAACATGGTGTCTGCAAACTTTTTATTATTTTTAAAAAATTATTACTAAAACTTAAAATTTTAGTATTAAACTTTTAATAAACTGTAATAGATTAAAAATTTTTTTTACAATCCTATGCCTTATATTTTGTGCATTAAGAGTTTATATGTTTGATTAGACTGCCTAAGGGGCTACATTACACATTACACCAAAAGTTTTAGAAGGCTTGCTGTGGAGGATGGGATCATTCAGCTGACTAAAGGTTTGACACTTAGGAGGATGGACACTTGTCAGAAAGGTTATCCAGCCGTGCTGGTTTATAAAAAGCTGAAGCTCTTAAGGCCCTTCTATTTTTTTTTTCCTTTGGAGGCTGACAAACCCACCTTCTGAGGCCTTAGATTCACCCTGGGATGAAGCACACTTTTGGGGTTTTTCAAAAGAAAATCTTCCCATTGGACCCCTGACAAACCATCTGTAAAGTAAGTTGTATTGTGTAGATGTGCAGACTATTTGAAATACCAACAAGCATATCATTTGCTTTTTATGTGAACATTTGATCATTTGCCATATCTAATAAAGGTATGCTAATGATTTACTCACTGAAACCTATACCATATAGCACATGATATTTTGAACATAAGAATTTATGTTTTATTGATTTTAAAACAATAAATTTATGTATTTTATATCATCATAGTAATCCCCTTTTTTGAAGAAAAAATGCTGATATAGATATAGATATAAATATAGATATAGATATAGTATGGGGGACCCTATCAATGGCTTCCTTGGGGTATGAGCTCTATCCATAATGGAATCTCTTGTTTAAAGGAAATGAATATTTTAGTCACTTTATTTGAATAATTCCAAATTGCTCTCCAAAATGGATATACAATTTCACAGCTCCATCAACAATGTATTGGTGCACCTATCATTCTGAATTGACCTTGTTGTTACTTTTTGTCATCCTTGCCAATTTTTAGGATATAAGGTAAAAACTCAGGATTGTTTTGATCTTCATTTCCCTTATTGGCAATTAGGAAAATTCATGTGTTTATGAACATTGCAATACTTTTAAGAACTAAAAAAAAAAAAAAGAATGGTTGAATCTATCCACAATTCCAACAGGGCATTAATGTCTCATTTTTCTCACATCCCCTGCAACATTTGTCATTTATTTTTTCTGTCCTACTAGCCAATCTAATAGCTATGAGTAAGTACCTCAAAACTGTTTTAATTGCATTTCTTCAATCAATAGTGAGTTAGAATAATTTTTTTTTATATGGCTATAGATAGATTTGATTGTCTTATCTGAAAACTGTTCATATCTTTTGATCACTTATCAATTGCAGAATGGCTCTTATTTTTTAAAAATTGACTCAGTTCTCTATACATTTGAAAAATGAGCCCTTATTCAGAGAAACTTGCTTCAAATTTTTTTCAGTTATTATTGCTAACTGTATTTTCTTCTATCCTGTCTACCCTCCCCCTGTTAATTCTACACTCTCTCTCCTTTTACCCTGTCCTTCCTCAAAAGTGTTTTACTTCTGACTACTCCCTACCCCAATCTGCCCTCCCTTATATCACCTCACCCTTCTGTCCCCTCCCCCTCCATCTTTCCTGCAAAATAAGATAGATTTCTATACTCAATTTAGTGTGTATGTTTTTCCCTCTTTGAACCACTTCTAGTTAGATTAAGGTTCACTCAATCTTCATCACCTCCTCCCTCCTTCCTTCCACTATAAATTCTTTTTCTTTCCTCAAGATAATTTGTCCTATTCTACATCTCCCTTCCTCTCTTTCTCCCAATTCATTCCTCTCTCACACTCTAATTTTGTTTTATTAGATATCATTCCTTCCTATTCAATGCACATCTGTGCCCTCTGTTATATATACTTCTAACTACCCTAATAATGAGAAAGGTCTTATGAGTTACAAATATCATCATCCCAAGTTAAATCTTATCAAGGCCCTTAAGATTTCCCTTTGCTGTTTACCTTTTTATGCTTCTCTTGAGTTTGGTATTTGAAAGTAAAATTTTCTACTCCATTCTGATCTTTTCATCAAGAACGTTTAAAAGTCCTCTATCTCATTGAATATCTATTTTTCCCTCAGAACAATTATACTCAGTTTTGCTTGGCAGGTGATTCTTGGTTGTGATCCTAGCTCCTTTACCCCCCAGAACATCATATTACTAGCACTCTGATCCATTGATGTAGAACAGTGGTTCTCAACCTGTGGGCTATGTTAAATTTGTAACAATTAAAATACATCTTGCATATCAGATATTTACATTACAATTCATAACAGTAGCAAAATTACAGTTATGAAGTAGCAATGAAAATAATTTTGTGGTTGGGGGTCACCACAACATGAGGAACTGTATTAAAGGGTCGCAGCATTAGGAAGGTTGAGAACCACTGATGTAGAAGCTGCTAAATCTTGTGTTATACTGACTATGGCTACATGACACTTGAATTGTTTCTTTCTGGCTACTTGCAATATTTTCTCCTTGACCTGGGAGCTCTGGAATTTGGCTATAATATTCCTGCGATCTCTTTCAGGAGGTGATCAGTGGATTCTATCACTTTCTATTTTACCTCCTGATTCTAGAATATCAGGGCAGTTTTCCTTTATAATTTCTGGAATGTTCATGTTTAGCCTCTTTTTTTGATCATACCTTTCAGGTAGTCCAATAATTTTTAAATTATCTCTCCTGAATCTATTTTCCAGTTCAGTTGTTTTTCAATAATCTATTTCACATTGTCTTCTATTTTTTTTCCTATTCTTTTGTATTTGATTGTTTCATGATTTCTCATAAACTCACTATAGCTTTCATTTGTTCCATTATAATTTTTAAGGAATCATTTTCTTCAGTGAGCTTTTAGACCTCCTTTTCCATTTGACCAGTTTTGGTTTTTAAGCCATTTCTTTCCTCATTGGCTTTTTGGATATCTTTTACTATTTGGCCTACTCTATTTTTTAAGGTGTTATTCTTGTCAGTATTTGTGTGTGTGTGTGTGTGTGTGTGTGTGTGTGTGTGTATGTGTGTCTACTTTACCAAACTGTTGACACATTTTTCATGATTTTCTTGCATTACTCTCATTTCTCTTCCCAAATTTTCCTCTACCTCTCTTACTTGATTTTCAAAATTCTTTTTGACCTCTTCCATGACCTGAGCCCAATTCATATATCTATTTTAAGCTTTGGATATAGGACTTTTTTTTGTCTTCCTCTAAGTGTGTGTTTTGTTCTTTTTGTCACTATAGTAATTTCCTATAGTCAGAGTATTTTCCATTATTTGGTCATTTTCTCAGTCTATTACTTAACTTTTAACTCTTTGTTAAAGTAGAGCTCTGCTTTCAGGGTGGCATTAGTGTTGTTCCAAATTTCAGGGGCTTTTTGCAGCTGTTTTCAGAGATACTTCTAGGGACCTTTGAGTTTTCAGTTGTTCCAAGGTGATACGATTAAAAGAGAGATGTGTTTATTGACCACCTGTTCGATCTCCCTTACCATCTATGGGCTGAGAGCTCAAGAAGCAGCTTCTGCTGCTGCCACTACTGATTTGATCACTCCCCAGGTGTGCTCTTGGTTGGCTTGGGCTGTGCTGGAACAGCCTGTTGTTCCCCTTACCCAGGTGCAATAGACTTTTCCTTCAGACCTTCTAAGTTGTCTTTGACATCTGTGGACTGAGAGGTCTAGAAACTTCCACTGATGCCACTGATTCAGTTGCCCCAAGGTCTGCTCCAGGTTTGCTGTGGTCTGATCTGTGCTAGCACAATCTGGGTTAGACTGCACTCCTCTCTCACCCTGGTGCAATAGACCTTTTCTACTGATCTTCCAGGTTGTCTTGAGCTGGGAATTTGTTTCACTCCCTCTTTTTGGGGGGTTCTACTGCCCTAGAATTTGTTTAGAATCTTTTGTTTTTGTATATGGAGGGGTTTGGGGGAGATCTAAGGTGAATTTCTGCCTCTACTCTGTCATCCTGGCTTCACTTCCAATGATACAGTTCTTACAACAGCCTTCCATTATCTAGCTCTATAATATAGTGTCAATGAATCTTTTAGCCATTTCACTGTAACAAATATTTGTATGGTTAAACTTTTCTAGGAAACTATAATTATAAGCATTGTCTTTGCTTTTGAACAATTTCTGCTGTTAAGGGTTAAAAGTTGTTTAGATAAGTTAGATTGTATTGCTGTAATCAAATTCCATATCTCCTTATTTTAAATTTATTTTTATAATTTATTGTTTACTTTGACATAGTAATCTGTACTCTATTAAAATGTTATCAAGTATAAAAAAATCACACGAAGTCAATAAGTGGCAATAATATACAAGATACTATGATACAT